>CM053604.1:788992-816809 GCA_028646535.1 Procyon lotor
GGGGCTGGAGCAGAGCGGAGTCAGGACAGCCCTCCGTGCAGTCAGTGGAGCAGGGGACCTGGGTTTTGCCCTTGAAGAAGGGGCTTCCTACCACAACGCACTGGCATTTTCTCGTCTTCTGGAACCCGGGCTGAGGTCCTAGAAGATTCTAGAGGGGAGGACAGGGTGGACAACCCCTGATGGGTCTTCATTAGAGGCAGTTGCCTGTGCTGGTCTGGGCCACTTCCTTCCCGGGAGGCTGTCGTCGGAGTTCCCGCCAAGCCGCCTGCATTGTCCCCCTGCCGCCGGACCCCACTCTCCCCGAGCCCCCATCCAGGCGCGGAGCCCTGGCTTCCCCACGGCGGGGCCGCCCTGTGGGAGGTCGGGGTGCGGGCCGGGCGCGGGGCTGGCGTGCGGGGTGCCGCTCCGCCCACGCGCGGCCTCTCCCCTGCAGAGGTCGGACCCGCAGCTGCTCGCGCAGTTCTACTATGCGGACGAGGAGCTGAACCAGGTGGCCGCCGAGCTGGACAGTCTGGACGGGCGGAAGGACCCCCAGCGGTGCACCCTGCTCGTCAGCCAGTTCCGCTCCTGCCAGGTGAGTGGGCCTGGGGCCGAGGGGCCTGTCGGGGGGACCGGAGGCTTTGCCACCTGCCCGCGCGCTGTGAGCACATGTCAGGGTGGCCTGGGGGTGCTGGGCAGCCGGCCGGGGTGGGCCCGAGAGCCAGGCGACGCGCGCAGCTGGCGCGGGGCACCCTTGCAGAGCAGATGTGGGGGGAGGCGGGAGGACCGGGGGCCGGCAGGGTGGCAGCGGGGGAGCAGCTGGCACAGGAAGGGGGGACCCGAGCCAGCGGGGAAGCGGGGGTGGGGCGCACTGAGTCTGCCCGGGTTGCGCGGTTCAGACCCAGCCCTGGAAACGATGCTAGAAACGTCCCCCCACGTTAGCCAGTGACCGTGTGAGAGCCTGAGGCGTGGTGCAGTTTTGTCAAGGGACAGTCAAGGCCTTTCACAAAGTTCCAGAACATCTTGGTGTATTCTGCGCATGAGTCCGGCTGGATTCCCTCTGCCCGGGGACGGGACCGGGCCTGTGCTTCCCCCATCCCAGGGAGGGTGGATGCGGTGGGGGGGAGGCCACACGACCCAGCACCCCACTGTGTGTTGTAAGCATCAGGGGAGTCAGATAAGGATTTTGGTGGGAGGAGCAGGTCCTAGCGGCCCTAGGATGACTGGCAGGCCCTCCCCTCTGGTAGGGACTAGAGGGGCCAGGGCCCCTGGACTTGCTGGGCCATCGACGCTCTCCCTCTCCCACCAGAGCATCTCCTTCCTTGTGCCCGCAGCACACCGACCTTGCAGCTAGGAGGCCTCCCTGTCTGCACCCCTGCCTGTGCCCCCACTTGCGTCCCCCACCGCCTGCCCCCACCTGCACTCCCCTCCCCCCCACACCCCTGCCTGCGCCCGCTCCCACCACAGCTCTGGGCCCCCGCAGTGGACCGGCCAGTCCACAGGCCGGTGTAATCGCAGGTTACACAAACTGGGTGCTTCGTGGAGCCTCAACAAGGTACAAACCACAAAGGAAAATGGCTCTGGAATCAGGCATGGAAGGCAACTCTAAGGGGGTCGAGAAATGAGTCACAAAAAGCTAGAAGGATCTTGCACAAGTATCTTTAATTTCTCACTCCTCTCTTAAGACTCCTGTGTCAGGGGCCCGGGACCAGCCCTGGTCCGCTGACTCCCTAGGAGGACACACGGGACGCAGTGCGTAGTCGTGCTCACGGCCGGGGTTTATCCCGGTGAACACAGACAAGGCAGAACCCTTGAAGGGAACAGGTACGGGGTAGGGGGCGTTGGGGGCACAAAGTCCAGAGGAAACAGGCACCAGCGGCCTCTCCCGGGGAGTCAGGTGGGACACGCCGTGTTCCCAGCAGCGCCTTGTGACACCACGTGTGGGATCCCGTCTGCCGGGGAAGCTCGGCAGAGCAGGGCTTTGGCTGGGCTGGTCCCGCAGGCCCCTCTCCCTGGCTCAGCCCCAACCGCAGACCCCCAGGAGGAAGGGGTGCTGGCCGACCACCACGGACGGGGTGGGGGGCACGGCTGAGGAGCCAGGAAGGCCCCCACCGGCCAGGAGCCTGGACGCCTGCCCGGGACCAGCGCTGCGCGGGCCTCTCAGAAAACGGTGCAGGCCTGGGGCAGAGCCCGAGACACAGGCGAACAGGGTTAGAAACAGTGGCTGCCACGTCCCGGGCCGTGTGCCCCGGGGCCCCCTGGACAGCAGAGTCGCAGGGATCCCGTCGCGAACGTGCTACGGTGTGTAAACCCTCCCCGCAGTAACATACTGTTTAACCGGCCCCTCCCAGGGGCCGTGGCTGTGGAAGGGCTCCTGTGCTAGGGAATTTCTACAGAGCTCAGGCGTCTAAGTTGGGATGTGTCTTCATTTCTAACGTTTGTCTTGAAACAGCGCATTTTGTCTTTTCTGCTTCTGACGGCTGCTCCACGTTCTATTTGCCTGTCTCGATGCTGAGTTGTTCCTTTGATCGTGAGTTCATTGATTCGTTCAACCCCAGCAGTCACTGGAAGATGTCTGCCCCCGTGCAGCGCGTGGGCAGTGCCCCAGAAGTGAGGTGGGCGTGGAGGAGCAGGCCTCTGGGGCCCCTGCAATCAGGGGGCTGCCTGTGCACAGGCCCGTGGGCCGCTGCTGCACGGAGTCTGCGGACCTGCAGTTAAGACGCGGAGCTCTGACAGGTCGGAGGCCCTGTCATCCCAGGCAGGTCACTGAGGCCGGAATTAGGGGCCCCAGGCCCCTGATGCGCTTGGCACCTGTGAGTGGCAGCACGTGGCCATCACCACCAAGCACCAGGAGGCCGTGACTTTCTCAGCTTTGGTGCTGGTGGCTCAGCACTATCAGTGGAACCTGTCCTCGTCCCACTGTTGGCTGTGACCCGGGCCTCAGTGACGCATCCCCGAGTCTTCTAGTCTGGGGCCTCTTGGGGCCCCATCAACCCAAGTACAGCCCTTAGCCGGGTCTGGGGTGCCTGTGTGGAGGTGCTTGGTGGCACCAGCGAGGCCTGGCTCGGCTCTCCGGGGGCCCTGGAGGCGTCCACGTGCGGGTCTCAGCTGGGTCCCATTCAGTTCTGTCCGAGTCAGCACTCCTGGCTTGAGTGGGGGGCTACATTCGGGGAGCCCAGTCCTTCTGGTCTGGGAGCTTCGTCTTCCTCAGGGTGTGGGGTGGGTGGCAGTGGCCCCCGAGACCCACCGCGTAAGCTGGCTGCTCACCGGGCAGGTGGGGGGACAGGTGGGGGCAGGTGGGGGGGCAGCCAGCACTTGCCTGCAGACCCCTTCTGTCCCATGCTACCCACTCAGCCAGCTCCAGGTGGGGGTGGGGGCTTGCTGGGCCCCAGAACAGGGGAAGTCGCATCAATATTGATCCCCTGTCAGCAGACTTCTTCTGAATGAAGGCCTGTCCCAGGCCTGCCCTTGGGGTGTAGTATGTCAGACCTTTCTGCCCCATAATGGGGTCTCTCAGGCAGGGTCTCCAGGCAAATGCCTGGAGGTTCAGAGTAGATGCTCAGAGAACAGGAGGCTCCTTTTTTCTTCTCACGAGATCGATGCTGTGAGAAGCACGTGGGCTGAACTGGCTCTCTGCGGGTGACACGGGGTGCCGGGGGCCGAGGCAGCGAGGGGCGGGAGCCGGTCAGGTAGGGAAGGCCAGGGGTCCGCACAGAGGTCCCACCTCGCTGGCTCTAATCTTGGAAGGAGTCAGAGTCCTTCATTTCCACCTAAATGACCGTCTAGTCGGTGAAAATTGTGGACGGGGGCACACGTGAGTGCGCAGGTGGATTCCTGGTGCATTGGCGTGTTTGTGTCTTTACTGGCTTTGGAAACCATAAAGGATTAGAAATCACCGCTCAGTAGGATGAAATGAGGCCTGGATTGTTGTGATGGGCTGAATTGTGCCCCTCCCCCCAATTCATACATTCAGGCCCTGACCCCAGTCTTTAAAGACATAATTAAGGTAAAATGAGGTCATTAGCATGGTTCTGATTCAGTCGGACCAGTAGTGCCCTTGTAAGAAGAGATTAGGTCACAGAATGCAGAGGTACGATCATGTGAGGACATGGGGAGAGGACCCTATACAAGCCCAGGAGGGAGGCCTCAGAGGGAAACCGCCCACCGGTACCTGCTGCTCGGAACCAACCCACCTGCCCCTGGGTCTCAGAACCTGGCCACCCACGCCTGGGTCTCGGGACCCGCCCACCCGCACCTGCTGCGCCGAACCCGCCCACCCGCACCTGCTGCTTGGAGCCCACCCACCCACGCCTGGGTCTCTGGACCCGCCCACCCGCACCTGCTGCACCTGGAAATCCGGCATCATCATGGACATGTTTTTCCTAAGCCACACTGTAACTTTTGCCATCAAGGGAATATAATTAGATGTTTTGGTGAAGAATATTAAATGGCAAAATGTGCCAACAGACTTTGTACCCAAGTGTAACTAGTTAATGGGGTCATGGTGGGTGTGGAGGTGCCTCGCTGTAGGTCTGTGATGTGAAACTGGGCCCACCTGGCAAGGGACACCCTCGAACCTCCCTGTGCTGGAAGGGACCAGTGCCTACTGTGGCAGAAGGGGAGAGGGGTCCCTGGCGTGCCCCCCAACTGCACACTCAGCCTCCTGTCTGCTGTGGGCTACACCTGGGGGCTGGTGTGGCTACATGTCTGCATTTGGGGTCCCGAGAGCCGTGCCCAGGAGAGACTGAGGCTGGGACAGCCCAGGAGGGCTGCTGGCTCCTTGCCAAGGCAGGGAGAGCTCCTCACAGCAGTTAAATTCTTTGAATTGAATTTTTTGTTTCCATATTGACTTTTGAGAGTTCTTTATATATTACCGGCACCAGCCTTCATCTGATTATGATTTACATTATTTTCTCCCAGTCTGTGGCATGTCTTTTTGTTCTCTGCCTAGTTTTTTGAAGGACATAAGTTTTAGATTTCGGTGAAGTCCAGTGTACCCATTTTTCCCTCTGTAGGTCGTGCGTTTGGCGTCCTGTCCAAGAATCTGGGTCATCAGATCAAGAACCCAAGGTCATCGGTTTGTCCCCTGTGTTTTCCTTTAGCAGTTCTATAGTTTTAGGTTTTACACTGAGGTCTGTGATGCATAGTGATTGAGTGCCAGTATATAGTGTGAGGACTGAACACACACTTTTGTGGGCTTTTTTGCAAATGAATTTTCCATTGTTCCAGCATCCTGTGTTGAGAAGACTATATCCTTTCTCCACCGAAAAGTGTCATTGCACTTTTGGGAAAATCAAGTTTCCAAATAGGTGGGGGTCTACTTCTGGGCTCTCTGTTCTCTCCCCTCAATCTGTCTTCCGGCCAGCACGACGCTGTCTCAACCCTGTGTCTTAGAATTCCGTGGTATCGGATCTCCAGCGTTGGTCTATTTCAAGGGTGTTGTGGCTGGTCTAAGTTCTTTGCCTTTCTGTATGGAATTTAGAAACTGCTCATAGAGGTCTGTAAAAAAGCCTGCTGGGCGGGAGTGCCCTGAGTCTGTAGGGCAGTAGTGGGGAAAGCGTGTGGTTTTCCCCACTCAGCACAGTACTAGCTGTCACAGGCTTTTCACAGACCTGCGCTGTCGGGCGGAGCGGGGATCCTCGGATTCATGGCTGCTCAGGGCTGGAGAGACGGAGCTCTGCTGCCTTCTGATGCACACTCTTCCTGTGAGAAAGCCAGGGTCACCCTTATCTTTGTTCTGCGCCAGTAGTGTCTTTTTCTCCTACTACTTGTAAGGCCTCTTTTTGTTGGTTTCTATCTATTTCATCATGCTGTGATTTGGGGTAATTTCTTGCCCTTTGGGTTCATTGATCTTCTTGGATTTTGTGTTCATAGTTGTCATTACATTGGACAAAAACTGGCCATAATTCTTTCAAATATTTTTTTCCATCCTAGTCCTTCTTGGGTCTTGCATGGTATGTCTGACATCCTGAAGTCTCACTGTCTCTTTCTCCAGCTTATTGGAGACTTTCAGTGCTTTGTGTTCAAGTTTATTGTTCTTTTCTTCTGAAATGTCTGATCCGGGCTGAATCTCATCCAGTGTGTTTGTTTTCAGCTCAGAAGTTGTAATTTCCATCTCAAGATCAGCTTGGGTCCTTTTCATGTCTTTGTGGTTTCAGCTAACTTTCGGAACACACGGAAGTCACTGGTAAGGGCCATCTCCATTTCCCTGACGGCCGCTGTGTCACCTGCCTCAGCTAGACTTGATTTTTCTTTTTATTATGTCATATTTTCATAATTTTTTGCAAGCCTGGTGATTTTTTTCTTTTATTGAATGCCTGATATTGTGAATCTGGCCTTTCTGGGAGCTGAATGTTTTGTATTCCTACAAGTCTCTTTGGCCTTAGTTTTGTAATGCAGTTTGGTTCTTTACAAATGGTTGGATCCTCTTGGATCCTGTTTTTTTAAGATGTTAGGTAGGGGTCAGAGCTGAGTTCAGTCTGGGGCCAACCACCCTCTCCACTGAGGCAAGACCCTTTTGGGTGGTCTGCCCAGTGCCCTGTGAATGGTGCTCAGCTCTGGCCACGGCCCTGTGTGGCGTCCCAGCCTCCTTCCTGGTCTTGCCGGCCCGTGTCCGTCCCCTGCTCCCAGGTCTGCAGGGTTGCCTCTGGGCAGCTCTCTCTCCTCGTGATTCTAGCTGCCCTGGTCCCTTGGACTCTTTGGTGATGGCGTTTGCTGGGTCCCGCCGGGGCGCCCTCTCTCTGGGCCGGGACCTGGAGGGTCGCTCTGGGCTGCGAGCCACCGGTCACGGCTCTCTCTTTGCCTGTTTCTCTTCCCTTGGGGCCACTTGGCGGCCTGGTGGGCAGTGTCTGGAAAACCACTGTCTTTTTTCCCCATGACTGTGGTCATCGATTTGGTTCCTGTTGCTCCACGTTGGCTAGAATCAGAGGTCCCCGCAGACATTTGCTGGGCACGGGGACCGCCAGAGAAGAGGAGCCCTGCCCTCGCCCTCGGGTGCTGGGGTCCTGGCAGGCCGGGCGGGGCGAGCAGCAGGGGTGAGCAGCAGGGGTGAGCAGCAGAGGCGAGCCTCAAGCGAGAGGTCAGAGCCCTGGGTCATCCTGGGAGCGGACATTGACGGGGCGCTCGCGGTTGTGATGGTGCCGACTGTTCATTGGTTTGTTGAATCACAAGAAAAGGGCCTTTCTGCCCAGAAAGCCTTTTAAAAAGAAATGGTATACTACTGCTTGATGCTGGTTGAATTTTATTTTGATTCTTTGTGTTGTCAGAGCTCAGGGTGCTGACGCTTTGCATCAGAAAGGTCATGCTTCGCACTTGGGATTGTTCGCATCTGCTTCCTAATAAAAGGGAGAATCGGGCCTTAGGGGTCAGAGAGGAGGGGTGTTGAGACACAAAATCACCGAGGGCGACAGCGGCAGCTAGAGCTGTCTTTCTGGAAAGCAGTTCGCGGGTTGTAACAAGAGCACGCTCTTGAGTCTGGGAAGCGAGTGGATCCTGAGGAAATCACGGAGCGCCCCGATGTCACGCAGCACAGCCGTGACCGTGCACAGCGCCGTTTCTGGCGATGGAGGATCAGAGACGCCGTCCGTGGCCAGCAGACCGGGAAGCGGCGAGCTCACTGGGTTTTACAGACCGAGCTCATGCCCGCCTGACAGCCATGGTCTCCTTTCCGGCCTGGCTGGAGGATCAGAGAAGTTAGGCGGTTTGTCCCTGGTTGCACAGCTGTGAGGGGGCGCATCAGGGTCCCCACCTCCCGGGAGGCAGGGAGCACCTCTTCCTTGCCGGCTCCCTGATCTGCTGGCTCCTGAGGTGTCCGGGGAGCGGCCTGGACGAGGGAGCCAGGCCGGCTGTGCTGGGCCTGCTCTGTCTACACAGGAGTAAACTGAGGTCCAGAGAGGGTGGTGGCTTTGCCCGGGCCCGACTGCGGAGGCTCCTGCGGTCGCTGGGCTGGGTGAGGCCCTTGTCCTCACACGGGACACGGGACGGGCCTTGGAGCGCTGGTCTTCGCAGCCGGTGTTGTTCCCTGACAGCAGTGGGTCTCGTCTGTGCTGTGACCGTGCCCAGGATGACCCGGGGCGCAGGGGGGTGGGGAGCGGGCCGTCACAGAGGCTGTGCACGAGCCACACCCCTCCTCGCACTCTGTTGTAAGAGGGTCACAGGCAGGTGACCAGAGAGCCGTCTGGGGACAGTCCTCGTGGCCTCAGCTGCGGGGAGCCTGGCTGTGGGTCAGCACCGCGTGGGTCCCGTGGGTGTGAGCAGCGGGGCGGGGCGGCAGGGGGAGGCCGGACGTTCACGCCCAACACCCCTGGAGTGTTTGGGCGTTGTGTAGCCGTCGCAGGGCTGTGTTACCGCATCCCCCGCATAAGCTTCAGGCCCAGCGACGTGCCCGTCGGTGTTTTCGTCGGGCTGTCCCAGCAGCCCCCGACGGCACCAATGGCAGCTGTGTCTCAGCGCACTCTCTCCGATTGTTTCAGGACAGCGTGTTGAACATCATTAACCAGATCATGGACGTGTGCATCCCCCAGGACCGGGCCCCGCGGGATTTCTGCGTCAAGTTCCCCGAGGAAATCCGGCACGACAACCTGGCGGGCCAGCTGTGGTTCGGTGCCGAGGTAGCGTACCGGGGTCCGGGGTCGCAGTGTGGGGTGCTGGGCAGCTCCCCTGTGTGCACCTGTGGGGGTTAGGGACCTGGTGTCCCCCCTTCAAGGGGCCAGAACCCACTGCTGGCCAGAACACACTGAGTTACAGGGCCTGGGAAGACGCACACCCCTCTGAGGGTCTGGGAAAGCCCCGAGCCTGCTCCCCAGATCTGCACATGCGAACACAGACACGAAGCTTCACGTGATTTCTGGGAGGTTCTTGGGCCCCAGCTGTGAGGGGCCCACAAGAGGATCTTACCAGCGAGGGGAGCAGCACTTCCCTCGCCTACTGATCGGGGCATCCTTGCCCTCGGGGCTGGGAGCTGCACCCGAGGCCTGACTGGAGCCCCCCTCGCCTGCCCGTCGGACTGTCCTCGTCCCGCACTAGGGGGACTGCAGCCTGGGAGAAGGAGGGCCGCCCCATGGGCAGGACCCGCCTCGCTCCAGCCGTTGCCCGTGCCCCCACCTTGCAACCCCTCCCTGGGCCGTGCTGAGGATCGCAACCTGACACCTGTGAGTCCCTGGGATGCGGCCTCTTCCTCTGGCACCCCCTGGCCCTGGGCCCCTGTCCCTCGCCCCCCGGCTCTGACCCGCCGGGTGGGGGGCACCCTTGTCCCTGCTTCAGCTGGTATGGGGGCTCCAGGCCGGCTGTCCTGCTGCCCGGTCTCAGTTTTCCCTGCCGAACAGTGGGTCCCAGGGACAGGGACAGCTGTGGGGCCCAGATATGAGGCAGGCCCCATGCCCAGTGCCACTCAGCACACTGCCCCCCCACCATGGGCTGGCCCCGGGCCAGCCAGCTGCACACATCCCACCAGGGTGGTGGGGAAATCAGTGATGATGCGCTCTGCCCCTCAGGACAGTGTTTCTTGCCCCTGGGCCACTGCCCACAGGGTCTGCGGTTGACTAGTGCAGGCCTGAGGCAGGCAGGGGGCCCCACGTCCCCACAACCCCATGTGGGGACCACACGGCCACCGTTCAGCCGGGACCTGGGTCTGATGAGCACCGGTGTCCCTGGGCGTGTGGAACACGCTGGGGTGATACACACAGCCCACTAGGCCTGTGGTCAGCCCCCTGCCACCCAGACAGGTGTGGGTGGGTCTGTGGCCACAGAGGGACCCTCCTTAGCGCCCAGGGGCCAGGAGTCCCTCACTGATGAGTCTCAGCTCAGCAGAAGGCCAGTGAGCGTTTGTGGAAGCAGGGGGTCTTTACTTCCTAGGAAGGTCAGCGGTCTTGGGGAGTGCGGTCAGCCCCGAGGACCTCGCGCCTGAAGTGCGGCCCCGAACGTGGTGTTGGGGCGCCCCTGGGCAACCAGCTGCGGGCTGGGCGGGAGGGGACAGGCGTCGCAGGACTGGGGCCCCAGGCTCAGAGCCCCAGACCCGAGTCCCGGTCGGCCCTCCCCTCCCCTCCCTGCCTGCCTCTGGGTGCGTGTGCGGCCCCTCACGGGGGGCGGTCAGCACGGACACGGGGGCTCTGGGCTTGGTGGAGACCAGGGGGGCAGGTGGTGTGTCTCCAGACGTCCCTGGGTGTGCAGTGAGGCTGAGCCCAGGAGAGGAGGCTCAGGGAGGGCTCTCGGGGGACATGGTCGCCCCCCAGCCTGGTGCCCGCTGCTCTGCCCCCTGTCCTGTGGGCCTCCGGGCTGGCCGTTCGAGCCCCTGCCCTCTGTAGAGCAGAGGGGGACCCCAGCTGGTCGAACTCCAGGGTCCCCCCGGGAGCCCCGGGCCTCCCCTGACGGTACTCTCGCCCGCAGTGCCTGGCCGCCGGCTCCATCATCATGAATCGCGAGCTGGAGAGCATGGCCATGCGCCCGCTGGCCAAGGAGCTGACCCGCAGCCTGGAGGACGTGCGGGGTGCCCTCCGTGACCAGGCGCTGCGGGACCTCAACACCTACACGGAGAAGATGAGGGAGGCGCTGAGACACTTCGACGTCCTGTTTGCCGAGTTCGAGCTGAGGTGACCCTGAGGCCTTCGCCTCCTGCGTCTGGGGGGCCCCCACCCCGCCCCACCCATCGCGATGTTTCCCACGGGCCAGTGCGCGGAGGAGGGAGCGGGGCGGGTTCAGGGCCAGTGGTCCGCGCAGTGACCCCTGGACCCACGAGGCGGGGGTGTGGGGGAAGGCTGGGCGACCTTTCCAGGGGTCCAGCCCGCCCCCTCTGCCTCTCCCTGATGCACCCCAGCACCAAAGAGCCGGAGGCTCCTGCCCGTAGCCGTCACCGGGAGAGGACGCGCCAGCCTCCACCCCTGCCGCCCGCCCGAGGCTCTGCTGCCCCCCTCCCGCCTCTGGCCTCCTGCCTCACTTCCCGCCTCGCTTCCCGCCTCGCTTCCTGCCTCTGACCTCCTGCCTCGCCTCCTGCCCAAACCCGGGCTCACCGTCGGGGGCATGCGGCCGCCAGCGGCCCCCTTCACCCCATCCGTTCATCTGCCCCCGCACAAACACCCCGAGCGTCACCTCCCTAACCTCCATGTGCTCAGACCCCGGACGCAGCGGAGCCAGGGAGGGGTGGCCACGGCTCCCGGACCCGGGGCGCTCCAGCCCTCTGGGATGCGGGCAAGGGCACCTCCCCAGGTTTGGATGGCGGCACCCTCCATCACCACCCACCGTGTCCCCCCTTCCCCGTCCCCTCCTGCCTGCCGCTGTCCCCCGCCTGGGGAGCCAAGGCCGAACCCGCCCCCTCTCCAGCCGGTGCCTCCCCCCACCCCCGGGCTGCACTCATCGGCTCCTTCCTCGGGGGACGCAGGCGGGGTCTGGGGGCCTCCTCACACCCAGGACTGGGGGGCAGGCAGCTCCCACAGACGCAGGGACGCCCGCGGTTAGACGTGAGAAAGTGGGACCCAGAACCACGTCCGTGGTGGACCCAGTTAGTACAAACTGCCCGTCGCGTAGCCGACCAGAGCAACCTAGACGTGAAAGGCAGTGCCCTCCAGGAGACAGGGGCACAGATGGTGTTTTCCTTCTGTATCCTTTTCTGGCTTCCCCAGGCCCCAAGGAAGCTCTCATAACAGGAGAAAGTCAGGGCTGGGGAGTGAGGAGCGAAGAGAGGCGCTCTCCCCCGGGGAAGGGTGGGACAAGGTGTCTCTGGCCCGGGAGGCCCCTGTGCCCCGCCCAGCGCTGGCCACCCCCGCCCTGCAGTCTTCATCCACCTGCACGCGCATCCATCCGCTCGTGTGCTCATAAAGGCCGGCGCCCAGGCAGGGGCGTCACAAAGCGAGCAGGGCCAGGTCCAGGCGGGGCAAGGCCGGGGGTCCGGGCAGGTCAGGGGCAGGGGTCCAGGCGGGGCAGGGCTGGGGGCTCGGGAGGCGCTAATTTCAGACGCAGACGGTCGGGCCTCAAGCCAGAAGCTGCTTACGTCTGAGGCATGCTTGGCTTTCATCCGAGACGCTGCTCTTGGGGGGACGCATGGGTGGGGGGCAGCGCTCACCTCCCTGGCTATGTCTGCAGCTACGTCTCGGCCATGGTGCCCGTGAAGTCCCCCAGGGAGTACTATGTGCAGCAGGAGGTCATCGTGCTGTTCTGCGAGACCGTGGAGAGGTGAGGCCACCCCTGACCGCCGCAGGGCCCTGCTCCTCCCCGGGGCAGCTGCAGGGACAGGGACACGTCCAGGCCCCTTCCCCTTCCAAGTCCACCTTCCCCTAGCAGGCGCAGCTGTGGCCTCCTTCCTCAGCCCCACCGGCCCTTCCTCTGGGCCCAGACGGCACTGCTGCCCGGGGTGGGGGTGGGGGCCCCCCTGATGGAGCACCAGAGCAGCCGCCACAAGGCAGCGCTGGACGCCTCACCTCCTTGCCTTCCTGGTCTCCTGACCTCCTGACCTCCACACCCCCTCACCTTCCTCACCCCCTCACCTCAACATCCCCTCACCTCCTCACCTCCACACCTTCCTCACCTCACTTCCACATCTCTATACCTTCCTGACCTCCTCACCTCACCTCACCTCAACATCTCCTCACCTCCTCACCTCCATACCTCCACATCTCCTCACCTCTACCCCTCTTCGCCTCTACACCTCCATTCCTCCGCACCTTCCTCACCTCATCTCCACACCTCCATGCCTTCCTGGTCTCCTGACCTCCTGACCTCCACACCTCCACACCTTCCTGACCTCCTCACCTCCACACCTCTTCACCTCTACACTTCCACTCCTCCACACGTTCCTCACCTCATCTCCACACCTCTATGCCTTCCTGACCTCACCTCCTCACCTCCACACCTTCACCTCTATCCCTCCAAGCCTTCCTCTCCTTCTCATCTCCTTACCTCCACATCTCCTCACTTCCACACCTCCTTGCCTTCCTCACCTCCTCACCTCCACACCGCCATGCCTTCCTCACTTCCTTACCACCACACCTTCTCACCTTCACGCTTTCCTTACCTCTTCACTTCCACACTGCTTCACCTCCACACCTCCACACCTTCCTGACCTCCTCACCTCCACACCTCTTCACCTCCTCACCTCAACATCTCCTCACCTCCACACCTCACCTTCCTCACCTCCTCACCTCCACACCTCCATATCTTCCTGACCTCCTCACCTCCACCCCTCCTCACCTCCACAACTTCACAACTTCCTCGTCTCCTCACCTCCACACCTCCTCGCTTCCTCACTTCCACACCTCCTTACCTCCTCACCTCCACACTTACTCACTTCCACATCTCACCTCACTTCCACACTTCCTCACCTCCACACCTTCACACCTTCCTCACCTCAGCTTCACACCTCCATGCCTTCCCTACATGCCTCCTCACCTCATCTCCATGCCTCCCTGACCACCTTACCTGCACACCTCTACAACTTCCTCACCTCCACACCTTCCACACACCCTCACTCTACACTTCTGTGTTTTCCTCACCTCCACACCTACCTCACCTCCTCACCTTCCTCACCCTGACACCTTCCTTACTTCCACACCTTCACTTCCATACCTCCACACCTATATGCCACACCTCCATACCTATACGTCCTCACCTTCCTCACCTCCCCACCCTCCTCACCACTACACCTCCTCACCCCCACACCCCCATCCTCCTCTCCCCACCTCCTCATTTCCTCACCTCCACAGGCCAGGATGGAGCCCCTATTGGGTTGGAGGTCTCCTGAACAAGATTTTGCAGAGTGAAGAAGCATCAGTGTTCTTGCCATGCCTTGGACAGTAATTGAAGTTAGATTTTTGAGTGGACTTGGGGACTAAGATATGGCCTGGAATGTTTTCTTGTCTGACCAGTGCTGTGGTATTAGAGAAGTCTTGAAATTGCCTCATATCACTTCATAATGAAAGGCACGTTATTCGCTGTTTATGTATTGAAAAACATTTCAAATTGCTAAAAAATAAGATGGCGGGAAAGACGTTGTCCTTGGGAGCATTGTGACGTGACTCGAGCGGCACCCCCTCACAGAGTGTAGAGAGAGCCGCTTGTGTCTGCCTGGGGCGTGACAATAAATCCAGGAGAGCGCTGTTGTTCCTCAGGAAAGTGTTAAATTGTGTGGGGCAGTGTTTCTGTTCCACATTTATTCTTGTCACTCGAGCTGTTTCAGTTTTCTGACTAAGCAAGCCCATGGCGGGATGAGCTTTTGTGTTTTGTTTGCTGGACACCGTTGCTGCCCCGTGGGCCCCTCGGCAAGCACACCTTCCCCCTCCCTGCCCCTTCTGTCCCAGAGGTGGGATCGGGCAGGAGGAAAGATGGGGAGAGGGAGGCACCAGCCGCCTCTGCTCAGGCCTTCCGGAGCGGAGCGTCGCCCCTGTCACCTTCCTGGCCATCGGCTGAGCACGGATGCAGGTGAGGGTGGAGCGGGCCACGGTGGGTGTGGGGGCAGGCCTCACCCTTCTTGCTCTCTGTCCCTCGGCCAGGGCCCTGGACTTCGGGTACCTGACCCAGGACATGATTGACGACTACGAACCGGCCCTCATGTTCACCATCCCCAGGTTGGCCATCGTGTGGTGAGTGCTCCTCCCGCCCGGGTCAGCCGTCGGGCGGGAGCCTCGCAGGACGGCGGCGTGAGACGGTGCCGGGCCCTTTCTGGTTGTTAATGGGTGGCCCTCACACCCCCAACAGGTGGCTGCTAGCCGCCTGCGTGGCACCAAGCAAGCCTGCTGTCTCCCCGCGCCAGGTGTTCTGAGGGTGGGGGAGGGATCCCCCACCTAAATAGTACGAGATGGCCGGACCCCCACCACCCGACTGCACAGGTGAGATGGATAGTCACCTGACTCACAGCCCTGGGGGGCGTTCCCCGCACCACATAGAGCCACATGGGGCACACGCAGAGTGCCCTGCCCGAGCTCTGGAGGAGGCCCCTGGCTCCCGTGGGGGTGGACGTGATGGGCTTACCTGAGTCACTCACAGGCTGGCGGTGGGGGACGGGGGATGAGACTGAGCAGGTGAAGAGCAGGGGGGTGCTGCTGCTCCGCCTGAGGGGTGGGGCGTGGCGTGCCTGGCAGAGCCTTTCCTACTGGGTGTGGAGCATGAGCAGCGAGAGTGAGGGAGCTTGGGCTCAGGCCTCTGGGGTCTTGTGGGCTCAGCGATGTCGGCCAGCACAGGCGGTCAGACCTTCTGTACCCTGTGCTCCGTCACTGGCTGAGTGCTCAGAGCTTCTTAGAGCCAAGGTCAGAGCCAAGGTCACAGCCCAGGTGTTCTGGGCTCCTCCTGGGGCTGCTCGGCCACACCCTGACCCCCAGACAGGGACCGTCCTTGCCCCTTGCCAGGTGAGGGGTGTGGGGTGGATGGTCGGATGGGGAGCCCAGTGGAGAGGCCTGTAGGGCTGGCCACCCGGGAGGGGCCCCGTGGGCAGCTGGCGTGCAGGTGTGCAGCCGGGCAGAGAGGGGACCAGAGTCCCAGGGACAGACGCTGACTGTAGATTCCGTCGCTGGGGAAGGAGCCTGGGAGAGTGTGTGGTGGACGCAGAGGCCAGGGCTGGTCCGGGCACCAGCCCCCTTCCTTGGGAAATGGGGGTGCAGCGGTGGGAGCGGTGGCGGCAGGTTGGTGCAGCAGGTTGGGGCCAGCTTCTGGGTGGGAGGGGCTTCCCTCAAGCAAGTGGCACCTTGGGGGAAGGTGTGTGGGGCCGGTGGGGCAGACCCCATGCTGGGCGGGCCGGAAACACCTTCTGCTGCCCGGGGACCCTGGAGGGCACAGGGCCAGGAGACCCCAGGTGCAGAGGCTCAAGGAAGAGCTGGGAAGAGGGGCCAGCGCCTCTCCTTGGCCTGGCTGTGTCCTCGGAGCCCCCGTCCCCGGCGGTCTCTCTGCCAGGACCCCTGGCCTCCAGCCTTCCCTCCCGTGTTTTCTCTGAGACACTGTCTTCTCCGCCCTTAGCAGTCAGGGAAAGCAGGAGCGCGTCCCAGGCCCCAGAGCACCCACACTTTACAGTTGCTTTCATCGCTAGAGTCTGAGACTCCGCCTTCTCCTGAAGCTGAGGGGGGCAGAGGACAGATGTCCCCTCGGGCCAGCTCCACTGGAGTGGCCTCCCTATGGGACGCCCGATTTTGTTACATGGTTTGCTTTCTAGGCTGTGGCTCTCCGTGGCCAGACTCATGCTGAAGACAGCGTGGCTTCGAGCTGGGGCCTTGCTTCTGCGGGCCTGGGCCCCCGGGTCAGCGAGCGCCTCCCGTGAGAGCGGGCTTTGTCCCCTCCCTCTTCGTCACGAGGTTCACAGGCCACTTTTCCAGAAGCGCGGGGCCCTGGCCTGGCCGTGGTTCTTTTCTAAGATGCCTTGGCGAGTGCCTTGAAGCTCAGGACCCAGTGCCCCAGCACTGAACCCGCGATGGGGATGGGGGGTGGGGGGTTCCCACCTGACAGGGCACGGGGCTGCTGGAGCAGGCACATGCTGGCCGGCCTGCCCTGAGGAGCCACGGGGCTCCTCGGAGGCTCCCCAGCACCAGGGGCCCAGGCCGCGGCCCGGATCGCGGGGACACGAGGGCCTTGTGCTGGCTTAGACAGAGCCTATCCTCGGCTTCGTGCTAGTGCTCAGATGCCCTTGGGCACTTCTGAGATAAAACCCATTTCGAATGGGGTTCAGAGCCTGAGTGCCTGGGGTCCGGTTCTCCCAGCCAGCCCAGCCGTCTGTGCTGGCCCGGACTGTGCTCTCAGGCCTTGCCACTCTCGCCGAGCAGCCCCCCGCCCCCGGTCACTTCTCCCTGACTGGCGTCCCTGCGCCCTGTGTGCAGACCGAGGCTGCCCCGTGGACATCTGACTTCTGCTCCTTCTCTGTCCCCTGGTCCTGGGAGGGAGAGCGAGGGCCCCACAGGCTGGGCCTTTGTCCCTGTGCCCCCCCCCCCCGGCAGCACCGTCTGGGGGCCTCTTGGGATCCCCCAGGACAGGAGCGAAGGCTCCGAGTCACAGCGAAGGGAGGCTGGTTTTGGAGTTCGAGTGACGGGAGAGCAGGCGCACGGAGGCCCGCCGGGGAGCAGGGGCAGAAGCAGGGACCGAAAGCCCAGAGCTGGGGGAGCAGAGGTGCTCTGCTTGCCTGGGCCTGCAGGGAGGCCGCACTACGGCCAGCCCAGACCCACCTGGGACCCTCACCGGCCCTCCCTCAGAGCCAGGCTCTGCGTCTGGGGCTCCAAGGTCTATGACGTTCTCCATCCTTCGGAGGGGGGTGGAGCAGTAGGTGCCTATTCCCGGAGCCGCCCCTTCAGGGTCACCCACCCCGGCGCCCGAAGCCCCTTCTGTCCTTCCTCATTGTCCGCAGCAGCACTGTACCCGCACAGGGTGGGCCCGGGACCTGCCGGGTCCTGGATCTGCCCAGTGAGCCTGTGTTGAGCACCTGCTGTGTACCTGGCCCTGTGTTTGTCCCCGGGGAAGCCGGGACGCCCCCAGGACAGGTGCACAGGTAGGAGAGACAGCAGTTGCTGTGGAGTGTTGTGGATGCTGGGGTAGGACAGGACCCTGCAGCAGAGCCCCTCTAGAGACGACAAGAGCTATGCGCCTGAGGGGCGGTTCCCGGTCCTGGAGCAGAACCCCCAAAGCTGGGGTGGAGCTGGGCAGGCCGGGGGTGCGAAGGGGCGGGGGCAGCTCCTCTGGCTGGAGGGCGGACGGGCGGGCCGTGGGCCACGTGCGGCAGTGAAGCCGACACTCTGGGGACAGCAGCCACGCGGGGTCACGTCTGTGCTGTGGGTTCCTGGGGCCCCAGGTGACACTCGGGGAGCACTGAGAACAGAGGGGAGGTCTGGGGGGAAGCCCTCCTGCTGCCCCGGCCCCCCCTCCTGCCCCCAGGAGCTCAGTCCCCTCCCACCCGCCCTCGTCTGAGCTCTCCCAGGAAACACTCCCCCTTGGAGGTGGCGTGGAGGCTCTGGGCCCGTCACAGGTGAGGAGACAGGCGCACAGCGGCCGGAGGGGCCCGTCCTGCTCATGCCTCCTGACCACTGGGTGCCGTGGCCCTGGGGAGGCCCCCTGAGGCAGAGGTGGTAAGCGGAGCTCTGGGTGATTGGCAGGGGTTGGGGGGAGGGCGGGGGGGAGGGGTCAGGAGGAGGCCGGTCAGGCCGGGTGCTGGGTGTCCACATGGCTGGATAGGGCATGGTCTTGTCTGTGCCTGCTCGGGTGCCAGCCCTGCACCCTGGGGCCCCCCCCGCACTTCCCCTGCGCCCCTGGGCCGGGCCCCCGACTTAGCATCGTGTCCCGCTGGTCACCTCTACTCCCCCTTTCGTTTTCCCACTCCCCCGCACCCTGTCCATCCTGCAGTCCTAGCACCAGAATTTTCCAGAAGTTGCTGCCCCATGGGTGTCTCTGGCCTCCCTTTGTTTCCTTGCCCGCCTGCTTTGCCACCAGGGAAAGCCCCCTGCCCCGCCCGTTCCCAGCCTTCCAGTCTCCACACAACCTGTCTCTCCTGAGCCCTTTCCCCTCAGGTGCTCTCCTCTAGCAAGGTCGCGTGTGGGCTCTAGACTGGTCTTTGTTTTTTTAAGATTTTATTTATTTATTTATTTATTTGATAGAGATCACAAGTAGACGTGGGGCACCTGGGTGGCTCAGTGGATTAGAGCCGCTGCCTTCGGCTCAGGTCATGATCCCGGGGTCCTGGGATCGAGCCCCACATCGGGCTCTCTGCTCAGCGGGGAGCCTGCTTCCCCACCCCTCTATCTGCCTGCTTGTGATCTCTCTGTCTGTCAAATAAATAAATAAAATCTTAAAAAAATACTCCAGGTATTTAGGTAACATTGGTGAAAAATCCCAAAAGCCATGGAAAACATTCCTAGCATGTTGACTACAAAAAATTGTACCAAACAGTGTGTCTCTGTAAGTAGAGAGTTGTTAAGACACAACTTCTTGACATGATAGCTATAACTTCTGTAAACAGAGTCAAAGCAATAAATGTTAATTTTTTTAGTGTGGTGAAATAGACATAACACAGATTTTACCACTTTCACCCTTTTTGAATGTACTTCAGTGCGTTAAGTACATTGATACCGTTGTACCACCATGACCACCATGTCCAGAACTTTCCCATCGTCCCAAACAGAAACTCTGTTTCCATTAAACACTAACTCTCTCCTCCCCTCCCTGACCCCTGGTACACCTGAGTCTACTTTTTCTCTATGGGTTTGACTCCTCTAGGGGCCTCATATAAATCGTGTCCTTATACAGTATTTGTCCTTTTGTGTCTGGGTTACTTCACTGCATCATGGTTTCATGGTTCATCCACATGGGATGTAGGAACTTCATTCCTCTTTTAAGACTGAATAATAGTCCATCGTATGTAATTAAATATTATTTTAAAGAAGATATTTCCAATAACATCCAAAAGAAAACAGTACCTAGGAGTTAATTTAACCAAGGAACTGGAAAACATGTACACTGAAAACTGTCAGACGTTCCTGAAAACAGTTAAAGACCTAATTAAATGAAAAGGTAGCCCATGTTCATGGATTGAAAGGCTTACTATAGTTAAGATGGCCCCCCTCCCCAAAGTTATATATAGATTCAATACATTTCCTATAAAAACTACCTTGGCATTTTGTTTTGTTTTGTTTTGTTTTTTTGCAGAAATGGAAAAGATTCTCAAATTCATATGGAAGCTTTGAATAACCCAAACCATGTCAAAAAAGAAAAAGTTGGAGGACTCGTATGTCTCGATTTCAGAACTTACTACAAAGTTAGGATAATCCAAAGTATGGTACGGTCATAAGGATAGACCAGCGGGAAAAAACCAAAACAATAGAAATAAGCCATATATCAATAGCCAACTGGTTTTCGACAAGGGGGCCGAGGGCATTCGATGGGGAAGTTAGTCTCTTCAACAAATGATTCTGGGACAACTGGATAGCCATACACAGAAGAACAGTTAGGCCTTGTGATGATTAATTTTATGTGCCCACTTGCCTAGGCCACTGTACCCGGATATTTGGTCAAACACCAGTTTGGATGTGGCTCTAGGCTCTTTTAAAAATGAGATTAACATTTAAATTTTGATCTTGAGTAAGGTAGCTTACCCTTCCTGATGTGGGTGGGCCTCACCCAGTCAGTTGCAAACCGTAAGGGAACACGGACAGAGTTCCCCCAGTGAGAGGGAGTTCCACGTCCGGACTGTCCTCAGACTTAAGCTGCACCATCAACTCTTCCCCGAGTGTCTAGGTCTCTGGCCTGCCCTCCGACCCTGCAGAGTTTGAACGTGGCCGCCATCCACAGAGTTGCTCAAAATAACTCTCTCTCCAAGGGGAAAACAAGCAAAAACTCAACCAAGCAAGCTCTCCCCTCTTCTCACACACACACACACACACTATTGGTTCTGTTTCCCTGGAGAACTCTAACTAATACAACAGATAAACCTTCACATTTTCTGGCTTGGCAGCAGATTCTTAGATTTGACACAAAAAGCACGAATGACAAATGAAAAAATAGGTAAATTGAACGTCATCAAAATTAAAAACTTTTGTGCATTAAAGGACATTATGAGACCATGAAAAGGTGACTTAAAGAATGGAAGTAGGGTCACTTTTCCTCTCAGGCTGGGCATCTGTCCAGTGCCCACCCGAGCCCACCACCCCCCTGCCCCCGCGTGCACCTGGCGGCCCTCTCTCCCTCCACCTCGGCCAGGCTCAGCACGGGGGCTGCCTTGCCCGTCCTCGGCAGTGGCGAGAGCACCGGCCTGTAGGGCCTGGGGAGGTCCCCTGCTGGGAGCCTCCCAAGTACCAGGTTTGTTTCCGAGTCTCCAGACCAGCCACCGGGAGCCCCGGGCCTGGTTCTCAGGGCACTGATGGGGCGGCCAGTCCTCCCTGGGCCCCGGGAGTGGAGCCGGGCTCCCTCCCTGCCCCCTTCACTGCTTTCTGAGGGATGAGATTGCCAGGAATCCTGGGCAGGCCCCTTTCGTGGCCTTTGTGCCAAGACCACTGACTCACCCGTGAAGTTAAGGTTCTGTCTTGGCAACTTGTCCCCTGAAAACTGTTCATTTAACCAGAACTCTCAGCTCGCGTCAGACCCATAAAAGAGACTGGAAGGATTGGCCGGGCTGGCCAGGTGCCCTCTGCCTCTGTCCGGTCCTGTGTTCAGGACACAGCTGCTCCTGGCAGCCCTGACCCCCCGGCTGCAGCCCCGACACCCCTGCTGGCAGCCCCGACCCCCTGCTGCCCCAGGAGGTAGCACAGCCCATGCTTTTCCTGGGACTTTTGAATCTTCCTGTGTGCACGTAGAATCTAACCTTTTTAAGGGAAAACAGTTTCACCAGTTTTTCTCCCTGCACTGGACACGTTCCTGAGCTAACGAGGACTCCATGGTGGGTGGTGATGACCCGCACCCAGTGCAGCTACGAGAGTCTGTTCATTTGCAGAGAGAGACTTGGGGTCACTTCTCCATTCATGCAAACAAACCCGCGAGCCCCTCGCACCGCCCGCCCGTGCTCTGACGAGGAAGCAAGGAGCAGGCGCCGTGTGTGTGTGTGTGTGTGTGTTGGGGGGGACTTCATTCCCTGGGCACCTCGATGTGAGCTGTCTGGTCCCGGGGGCCCCAGGAAGAGGCACCCCTAGAAGGGTCCTCCAGGGATGGGTATGCTCTTGGAGAAGCAGGTCCGGACAGGATGGTGGGGCATCCTCAGGGCTGGGCAATGCATGGCGAGATCACCACAGGGAATGAATGGGGTGCTGCCTGTGGATCAGGGACCCCCTGGAAGGCATCTGAGCAGAGCCACACGGGGTGCCAGCCACGGTCAGGGGAGAGAGGGTCTGTCCTGCCTAGGGGGTGACGAGGCTGTCTCCAGGCTTGAAGGGTTATGGAACAGGAGCCAGACCTCTACGAGGGAAAGGGGGCTTAGGGACAGGCTGGACGAAGGTCAGGGGGACCACGAAGCATGCAGCTCACTGGGGGGGGCTCCCAGGCTTCAGGGTGGGCAGGGAGGGGCGGGGGCTGGATTGTCACAGCTGCCGTGGGTCTGGAGGGAGGAGGGGCTGTGGTCAGAGAGTTGGAAGGACTTATTCGTTGTGGGGCGGGGTGAGCGAGGGCTGAGTCCGAGAGCCCCTTGGGAGGCTGGGAGGGCAACTTGGAGGCCGTGTCTAGGAGAAGTCCCACCCTATTTGCGACAAGGTCCCTGAGATGCTCCCCTGGCCCTCGTGGGACCCTGCCAGGACCAGCCCCAGAGGCTCAGCACCACGTGACTTGGCGCGGGGCCGTGGGTGCGTGGGCGGCGGGGCCCCTCGGTCTCACTCACGTCTGCAGTAGGGGGTGCACCTCTAATTCTCGTAAGCCTCTGCGTGTGTGTTAAACACAAACCCGAAGTTTCCATTTTCAAGGAGGGGTTTTAGTAACAAATCTTGATGCTGATTTCTCTGATTGCAGCAGTGATGTGAACAGATACATTTTTATGATTATTTAATGATCCCTCAAATGAACATCAGCTAATCAGCTTCGGAAGATGATCAAGTCTGAGCAATTTTCAGTGCATTTTTCTAAACGTATTTAAGATTCAGTCCGAAGAGGTGAGGTGTGTGTGGTCGCAGAGCCGCTGGCTGTGGTCTGGGCTCGCCCCGGGGGCTGCAGGCCCTCACGCCAGCCTGGCTTTTGTCTTGGATGCAGTGGCCTCGTGGTCTACGCGGACGGACCCCTGAACTTGGACCGCAAGGCGGAAGACATGTCCGAGCTGTTCCGGCCCTTCCACACGTTGCTGCGGAAAATAAGGTGCGTGCGGGGGCTGCGGGGGAGGGGAGGAGAGAAGGTGCTGGGGTCCCTGTTGGCCCCCAGCCCTCCTTTCTGTGAGGACGGGGGGTGGGGGTGCTCTTCCCGGTCCTCTCTGCTCAAGTCAGAGGTGCGCCTTGGTCTTTGTCTTTAGTTGCTGGTTCATAATGTCTCGAGTCCCCGCGTAAAACCCCACACCCTTGTTTTCCCACAGAAGGCAGCTCTGTGCCTGGACAGTAACAGCATGACCTTGGGCACAAAGTGTCAGTCACATGACCGCGGCCGCCACGCTGGAGGCTCCAGCCCCGGGCCCTCTGCGCGAGAGGGAGAGGCTGGGAGCCAGGGTGATGCGGGCGCCTCAGGGGCCTCGCAGCCTGCAGGGGAGGGCTGGCCCCCGGAGGGCAGCTGCAGGGCTGCGCCTGGGGCCTGGGAGGGGGCGGGTGCTTGCTCGGAGGCTGTCGTGGGGGCTCCCACCAGCGTAGGGGGAGGGGCCCAGCTCTTGAGTGCCCTGATGCCCCTCCCCTGCTGTGACTTGTCCCTGCTCCCCCGGGGGTCCCAGGCAACGGGCCCAGGTGGCACTGGTGTCCTCGACCCCTGTGTGCTGCCCTGGGGGCTTGGAAGTGCCTGGTGTGGGTGACCGTCCTCCCCTCTAAGGGCTCCCCGGTCTTCAGCACCAGGCCTCAAGCTAGCCCCGTCCCTCTGGGGCCTCCCCACAAAGCCTCACTTCCCGGTGTGTGGAGCCCTCCCGGGGTGGCCCTCGGAGCTTGGCCTGCCCAGCTGTGGCCTCCTGGACAGAGGGCGCTGCAGGAGGCTGTGGGCCCTGGTCTCCCCAGCTCGCCCTGGCCCCATGGCCCCCTACCATGGTCCTGGTCTCTGGACGCTACCTCCTGGGCTCTGGGTGGAGCTGATGACCCCGTGGACCCCTGCGTGGACTTCCAGGGTCCGGCAGGACATTGCAGCCCAGGGCTGCACATGCTCCTGAGATGCTCCCCTGGCCCTCGTGGGGCCTGGGAGCCTGGGGCCGGCCTCCTTTTCCTGGCACCTGTTGGGGCAGACAGCTGGAGAGTCCCCTGCTCCCCACTGCCTTTGGCCCCACGAGGAGCCGACAGGCTGTGAATCCGGATGGCGGGGAGAGGCCCAGCGGGGTGATCTTCGGAGAGTCACTGGCCCGGGGGGTGGGCGAGGCGCAGCCTGGGTCCTGTCCCCCAGACCGTGGTTCCTCTGAGAGAGGGCTGCTGCCGCTTCTCTCGCGCCCGGGCCCCGCCATGAGCGTTCTGGGCAGACTGTGACCCTGGACCCAGAGGCCGTCACCTGGACCCAAGGTCATGCCTTGTGGGGGAAGGGCCAGCGCGTGGGGATGGGGGGCCACCGGGTGCTGGGACACGGGGAGGGGGGGCGGTCCAGAGCTTCGGAAACAGGCGACGCACTCTGAGCTCTGCCCTACGTGATTGGAATCAGAAGGAAGAAAAGAGGGGCGTCCAGCGGGCTCAGTCTTGGGGGTAGGCGTGCCACTCTTGAGTTCCAGCCCGACGCTGGGTGTGGAGATCACTTTAAAAAAAAAATCAAATCTGAAAAAAAAAAGAAGAAGAAGGAAGGATTTTTCCAAAACCGAAGAGAGATCTCTGTCCACAGACCCAGGAGGCTCAAGACTACAAGGAAAATAAATACAAGCAGACTTAGGATATCACAGTAAAACAGCTGAAAACAAAGAAACAAATCTTAAACACAGCCAGAGAAAAAGGACACATTTCTGGGAAAAGAATGCGAGATTGACAGCTGTCTCCCGAGACGCAACAACGGGAGCCTCAAGGCAGCAGAGTGACGCTATTGCAAGGGCTGAGGGGGAACAGCACGCGTCCAGCACGAAGGCCAAACGGTGAGTTACTGAAAAGCAGAGAGCGGAAGGCAGCCCACAGCGGCTGCCCACGGAGGAAAGCTAACTGGGGTTCTTCAGGCGAAGGCAGGCGCCCAGAGACCAATGTGGAAACGCAGGAGAGACTGAAGGAGTCCGTGTGGGTGGATAAGAACAAGTGTGCTTTGTGCAGAATGATCATCGCCGTGTCTTGTGGAGCTCAGATTACATACAGCCTCGTTAACGTTTGAAGAGAAAATCAACCTTTGGCTACATTAATTTTTTAAAAGAAGAAGAAAAGCCAAATCATTTTGAAGTTACAGCATTTACGTAATTACGTATTTACATAATTACAACATTATGGTGTAAGATTTTGATGAAAAATTCAATACCTATTTTATGATGAAAGCATCAATGGGGATTTCCTTAATCTGATAAGAGATACACACACACACACACACACACAGTGTACACAAAAGTTACCTCGGAGTGGACCCTCAGTGAGACCTGAGACAACAAAACTCTTAGAAGACCATGTTGGACAAGTGCTCTATCACATTGCATTTTGGAAATGACTTCTTGGGCAGAACACCAGAGACACAGGCGACAAAAGGAAAAAATAGACAAATTAGACTTGAGAGTCTTAAAATTTTGTACATCATGAGACACTCTCGATAGAGTAGATAGGCTCCCATGGGTTGGAGAAAATATTCTCTCATCTTATACGTGATTAGGGATCGACATACAGAATCTATAAGAACCCCTGAAAGTCAGCAAGAAAAGCCAAACAACCCAGTTCAAAAGAGCAAAGGAGGGCACCTGGGTGGCTCAGTGGGTTAGAGCCCCTGCCTTTGGCTCAGGTCATGATCTCAGGGTCTTGGGTTCAAGCCCCGCATCGGGGTCTCTGCTCAGCGGGGAGCCTGCTTCCCCCTCTCTGCCTGCCTCTCTGCCTACGTGTGATCTCTCTCTCTCTCTCAAATAAATAAATAAAATCTTTAAAAAAAAAAAAAAGAAAGAAAGAAAAGAGCAAAGGATTTGAACAGACATTTCTCCCAAGAAGATGTATTAATGGCCAACAAGAAGCACAGGAAAAGATACTCAGCATCACTCATTGTCCAAGACGCGCAGATCAAAACCACGATGAAATTCTACCTCCCACCCAGTAGGAAGGCTCTCTCAAAACTAAAAAACACCAACAACAGATACTATGTGTTGGCAAGAATGTGGAGGCATTAGAGTCTTGTGCCCAGTTGATGGGAGTGCAAAATAGCGCGGCTGCCGTGGAAAAACACTGTGGAGGAGGTCCCTCTAAAAAATGAAAAATGGAATTGTCAGATGACCCAGCCTTTGCACGCCCGGGTGTACTCCCCAGAGAGCTTGAAGTAGTGTCTCAAAGAGACGTGTGTCTAGCCGTGTTCCAAGAAGCATTATTGACAACGGCTAAGACGTGGAATCGAGCCAAGTGCCCACTGATGGATGAGTAGGAAGCCAAATGCGGCCCGTCACACAATGGAATGGTGCTCAGCATAAAAAGGAAAGAGCTCCCGACTCCTCGAGGACGTGCTTGGTGGAATAGGCCGGCCATGGAAAGACAAACTGCGTGTGTCCCAACTCTAGAGGGACCTGGACTAGTCAGAATCATGGAGACAGGGAGCCGGTGGTGGGTGTCCAGCGGGGGGAGGGGAGTGTGTCCTTAGTGTTTATGGGGACAGAGTTTCAGGTTTACAAGACCAGTGTGTTCTCGGAGCACATGGCGGTGACGGTGGTGCCGGGATGTGAATGTGTTTGGGGCCCCCGAACCGTCCCTCAAAATGGCTGAGATGGTAAGTTTCACATCATAGGTGTTTTATCGCAATAAAAAAAAAATGTAAATGTCACCTGCAATAATGTCAGTAAATGTCAGCTGCTTCAGCATAAATCTGCAGTTGTCTAAGGCGTCTGTTGGAAGTTATGAGATGTTACTGGCATGAAATGTTGCAGATGTAAAGGGAGAGCGATTCCTATTCAAGGAGCGGAGAACTTAACGTTGCAAAGATGTCCATTGTCCTCCAGTCCATCTATGAATTCAGTGCAGTTTCGATCAGAATCTCAGGAGGTTTTTGTCTCTTTTGGCAGAAATTGACAAACTAATTCTCCAATTCATGTGGAAACGCAAGGAACCTAAACTAGCCCAAAAGAAGATCGCTGGAGAGAAAGCATTATTTACCCACTGTACCCATGCTGGGCTTTGGTTCTTTCCACAAGTGGCGCTGGGGTGAGCAGGCTGGGGAGCATGTGTGCATTTCTGCTGTAGACAGCCGAGCAGGCCGGGAGCGGCTTCCGATCCCACCAACAGAATGGAGCCTAGAAGCAGACCCACACGCCCCGCCTCCCTGACTGACCACCAAGGAGACACGGCCGAGCAGCGGGGGGTGGTTGCTGTTTTCCAATAAATGGGCCGAGTCAGCAAATATCCGCGTGGGGAAAAACCAGTCTGGACCCTTACCACAGTCACCGGCAAGAATCAACCCTGGATAAGTCACACGGGGGAGGTAAAAACAGTGAAGACTGCGGAGGAAAGCAGCAGGAACGTCTTTGTGACCTTGGAGGAGCAGATTGCTTCAACAGGACAGAAAAGCACGAAACATAAAGGAAAATGTGATTTATTGAACTTTATTGAAATTAAAACTTTCTTCAGAGGGTACCTTACGAGAAGGAAGCGGAAAGCCCCCGAGTTGGAGAACGTGTCCAACGAAGAGCCCAAATTCAAAACAGAAAGAACTCCTGTCGCTCCGTAAGAGCGATAACCCAACTAGAAATGAGCAGGTCTGAAAAGGCCTCGCAGAGGGCACGTGGAAGGGCTCCCAAGCCTGTGAGCCGCTGTGCCCTCCGTCGTCAGCAGGCGGGGCAGTTCAAGGTGGACCCCAGGATGCCGGCGAGCGGCCCCGAGAGCCGCAGGGGCTGTCTGGGGGGCACGGCGTGAGCCCCGCATCGGGGAGTCTTCCCCGGGCGCACCCCCACCAAGCGCGCCCTGAAGAAAGGCGCACGTAGGCTCCCCAGGTAGACGCTCCAGGTTGGGTGGGCAGCCAGAGCCCAGCAGGTGTGGAACAGGCTCTGACCCCTGAGACCGGACCACCCACGGCACTGAACCTCACCAACCCTGACCAGCCCTACGTTGCCAGACCCAGCAAGACAAAACCAGCAGAACCTTCTACCAAATTTGAATTTCAGATGAACAGTGAGCATTTCTTAGTGCAAGAATGTCCCACAGGCTCCCCATTTGGGACATTCTTATCCTAA
>CM053604.1:816909-839121 GCA_028646535.1 Procyon lotor
CCCCTCTAGGCAGGGAGTGGGAAGGGGTGCGACCACTCAGTCTTCGGAAGTCCGGGTGCCGCTGATGGCAGGGGGTGGGCGGGAGGGCACGTGAGGGCCTGCGAGCCTGGTTCGCAGTCCGCCGTGGGATCTGGGTGCTGTCCGCGTGGGCGTGCTCAGTTTATGAAGTCACAAGCTGGGCGTTTCTGGGAAGTACACTTTTCTGGCGTTTCTGAGAGCTCGCGAGGCCCTTCAGCCTGGACGCAGACCTGCACTGGCCGAGAGCACCGTGCATCCATGCAGAGCTGCTCGAGATGCAGGTCTGCGTTGCCACATTAACTCCCTTCGGGTCGCTGGTTCGGTGCACCTTCCTCCAGGAAGCCTCCCTGGATTAAGCCTCGTGCTGGTAGGCATTTTCCTCCATCGTAGTTGCTGCAGCTGTGAGGCAGCCATCGTTCACAGAAACAGTGACTCTTCCATTGTAGCCCCCAAGGGCGCGACGCGCCTGAGCCATGCCCGTCTCTCCGCCTGGCACAGAGAGGGCGCTCGAGAACACGTGCAGAGTGAGAGCTTGGATGTGAACCCGCATTTTGTTTCACTCCTAGAAGGTTTTCTTACCCTGATGATCACGTCCCCAAGAATGAGGGCCGCCTTATTTTCCGCAAGAGTTTTCAGAGCCTCCCTTTTGAGAAAGAAGCCGTTGCAGGAGGGCAGTCATCCCTCCCTACGGCCGGTCTGACCTGCGGTTGGGGAGGGTCTCCGCAGTCCCGCACCCTGTTTCCTGGTGTGGGAAGCGTGTGCTCTGTGCGCTTCACTGCCGGGGTCCCAACCTTTGCTGCTTCTCTGCTGACGCCAAGGTCGCCGTGTCTGTCCGCTCTCGGCCGGGGGCTGCTGTGCCTTCGGGACCCTCACCTGTGGTTTTTGTCTTGACCCTTGTAGGGACTTGCTGCAGACCCTGACTGAGGACGAGCTGCACACGCTGGAAAGGAACCTCTGCATTTCCCAGGACGTGGAGTTCCCCATCCGGGCAGACACCCCGGTGCCCCCAGCCCTGGCACCCGCCTTCCCCTCCCCCCTGCCCGCCGAGGAGCTGCTCTCAGCCAAGGCCAAGAACCCGGAGGCGGAGCTGGCCTGCTCCATGCAGTACGATGACCAGGAGCTGGAGCAGCTCAGCCGCATGGTCCACAGGGCGGGGGACGAGATGTCGTCCCTCTTGTCCCCGCCCAGCGCCTGCCAGTCCCCTGCGCACCGACCAGGGCTGGAGGGCAGCCCCCGTGGGGAGGCGTCCCCGGGCAGCGCTCGGCTGCGGCCAGGCAGCGACGAGGAGGAAGGACGCGTGTTCTTCATGGATGACGTGGAGGGGGCCGCCGAGACCCCAGGAGGCCCATCTGGGTGGGCGGGCAGCGCCCGCACCGACCCCCAGGACAGAGGGCCGGGTGGGGGGCGTGGAGAGGTGGGGGGCAGCCGTCCTGCCGAGGCAGAGGAGGGGGACCCGAGCAATAACAATGACGTCCCCCACGACAAGTTGTGGGCGCTGGGCCCCAACTCCTGCAGCTGCCTGGACGCACAGCCACACCTGGACGGCTGGGAGGGGGGTGCAGACGCCGCGCAGACGGCCGAGATGATCGCCCACCGGACTGGGGGCATGAAGCTCTCGGCCACCGTCATCTTCAACCCCAAGTCGACTCCTGCCGGGGGCTCTGCCGTCCCCGCCCCGGAGGCCTCGGAGGACGGCGTCCCCCCGCCGGAGCCTGCGGCCGAGGGCCCGGACAGCGGCTCCCACAAACTCAGTACGGCGGCCACCAGCTGCCTCCTCAACTCGTGTGTGTGCTGTGGGGGCTGCGGGGCCGGCGGGGAGGACGCCGCCGCCCAGAGTCTGCGCGACAAGTGTGGCCCCGGGAGCGTCATCAGCGCCTCTTACGTGGGCTCCGCCAAGGCCGGCGCCAAGGGCTCTGCTGAGAGGCAGGAGGAGGCCCAGCCTGTGCCCGCGGCCTTGCCCCCAGAGGACGCCCCTACCTCCAAGTGCCTGACACACCCCTCGGGGCCTCAGCCGGACGCAGCGCACGGGTCACCAGGAGTGGGCGATGGCGCGAGTCCGAGAAGGGAGCCCCGGGCTGGACCGCAGGACCCGGGGCAGCCCCCCGAGGCCAGGGGGGAAGGTCGGCAGGGAGAGGCGGCCGAGGACGAGGCTCCGCGCCTGCTGGGCTCCAGGTAAGAGCGGGCTCCGGCCGTGCCTGGGTTCCTCGCTTTGCATCCAGGGCTCATTCCCGAGGTGCTGCCCACGGGGCTCCCAGGTGTGGGGAGGGTGGGGGGGCCGGCAGGGGGGCCATGCAGCGTGTAGCAGCCTGCTCCCCCAGCCCAGCAGAGACGAATCCCCAGGGAGCCCGGGTCACCCTGCTTCTGACGTCACGGGCGCCTTCCAGTGACATGGGCACAGCGCCAAGCCCTCCGCCCACCCCCTTCCACCCCCAGGGCCCACCCCGGCCCCAGGTCATCTGTGTCTCTGGGGACTGGGCAGCGGCCACCTCTGAGCTTGCTTCCCACTTCGCTCACTGCGGGGGCCCCGGCCCAACGCCCGGCTGACCCTCGTGGCTGACCCCTGGGGACCCACCTGACCCCTGGGGTTGCAGGTAGAACTGTAGGTGCCCAGCAGTGGGGGTGGCGCCCCGGGAGGCTGAGCTGGGAGCCTGGGACCACCTGGGGCCGCCCCGCGTATGTTCTCGGGCAGCACCCCCAGGACTCTCTCCTCCTCTCCCCTCCCCTCCCCTCCCCTCCCGTCCTCTCCCCTGGGGAGCGCCTACTCTCTCCTCCCAAGACAGGGAACCAGGAAGGCCCAGGGGCGGGGGGTCTGCAGGACCCTGGCACCCGCCCACCTCTTTTGCCTCGAGGCCGCTGTCCCCTCCCTTGCTCCCCACACCCTGGACCGGTCCCAATGAAGCAGATTCAGTGAGCATTGCCGCCGTGACTGCCACGTCCCTGCTGCAGGCTCTGTGTCGGGAAAGGGGCCCTGGGCTCACTCGTGGTCACAGCCCGGTCCTCTGAGCGGGGCCCTGCCGGCCGTGTCTGTTGGCAGGGGCTGGGAGGGTGGGGAGGGGCTTCGGGCCGACACAGTCCTCCGGCAGCGAGTGACCAGAGCTGGCCAGGACCCCGCGGGTGTCAGGGCCACTGACCCCCGTGCCCGTGCAGCTCCGCGTGGGCTCAGCCGTGGCGCCCCGCCCCTCCCCGCCCCACCCCACGCCCCCGGCGACCACTAATCCACTCTCTGTCTCCACGGACTTGCCCCTTCCAGACGTTCCCATACGCAGAACCCGCGCCGTGTGAGCTTTATGCCGATCTGTCCCCAGCGGGAGGGTTCCCAGGCTCATCGGTGTCGGAGCAAACGTCCGGTGCTGCTTCCTCTTCGTGGCTGGACAATATCCCGTTGGAGGGACAGACCGCCTTCTGTGTGTCCATTCCTCTGCCAGTGGGCGGGAGTCGCTTGTGCGGCCTGCTGTCACGGATGCGCCGCTCTGCAGAACGGCGTCCACGCTCTCGTGTGCCCAGAGGTTTCCCTTCCTCCCAGTGCGTGTGCAGGAGGGGACCCGGGGGGTCGTACACCGACCCGCGGCCGTTTCCCGCAGCTGGACGTGCGTGGCGCCCCCGTTCTCTACCTCTGTGCGGCTCATCGGGGCCCAAGAGCTGGTCAGCTGGCTCCTTTGTCGCCTGAGCTCGCGCAGTCACGGGGCCTCAGGAGTGTCTCTCAGCGGCCTCGCCCTCGGGGTCAGAGCGGTCATTTGACCCACCGAGCACGAGCTGTAGAGAGTGGCCATTGACATTTAGTTGTGTGATTATCACAGATATTTGCTTGGTTCCTATCAAATCTATGAAGTAAGGTATATCCAGAGAAGTTTATCTCTTCACCTTGCTCTTCCTAAACGGAACAGTTTTTCAGTTTAAATGGAGCGCGACCTGACGCCGATGCGCACGTGACAGAGCGGGGGGACCGTTAGCACGGACAGACACAAAAGACCAGCCTCCCCGGGCGGGAACTTTGCCCAGATTCCAGCGGGGAGATTCCTGAACGTCGGGTTCACGATGGAGACCGCGGGGCCGGAGCACAGGGGCTCGTCCCTCCCGTTCCACAGACGGGGAGGCGGTGTCCCGGAGAGGAGGCTGGCCTGCAGCCCTGGGGACCGGCGAGTGGCCACAGGAGTGAGCAGCAGGTGTGGGCTGGGCTCGCAGGCTCCCGGCCCCGCGGTCCCATGCGGGGGGCCCCTCGGGGGCAGCCTCCCTCCTCTGCGAGCCACGCAGAGCTGGCCCGGGCAGGAAACGCACGGAGCTGCATCTCCCTGAGGACACGGAGCGAATTCCCTGGTCAGGCCGAGGCCTGGTGGGAGGCCGGGGCCCTGGGGTCTCTGCCAGGCTACCCGGAGGGTCTGGGCCAGAGAAGCGCCTTCTGGGGCACCCCCCAGGCCCTGCGTCCAACCCGCTGCTCCACGGGCCAATTCCATCAGCACCGTTGCCAGGGTGCTGGGACACGGCCCCCAGCAGAGTCCTCGGCAGAATGTTCTGGAACCAAGGGTCCCTCAGCTCTTTTTACTAGGATCTTCTTAAAGGAAAAGTTAGCATTTTCAAAAGCTTGCTGTTCCCTGTCTAGACTTACCTCACTGTTCCAGAACCTTCCATGCTCTCGAAGGCTGAATAAGCCACTTGTCTACAGCACGGGAGCTCGGCCTGCCTCAAATCTGTTTCGTCCTTTCCACGGACATTTGACTAGAGCGTCTCCATCCTGTCGCCTTCTTTAAAAAATGTCACGGGCTCTTTTTTCTTATAATAAACATGGTCCCCGTTCATCGTAGAAACTTTGAAAACGTAAGAAGAAAAACAGAAGGAAATAAAAATCACCCCGAATCCTATGAGCATTTTTATTTATTTCACAACATGTTATGATCATTTCTCTGCAAAGTGCTTGAAAAACACTATTTCCGTTGAATTCTACTGTATCCTAAGGACATACGTAGTTTATTCTACATTTTCCCACGTCCGCGCATTTTCCGTGTTGAGTTGGCCCCGGGGCCCCTCTCCCTTAGGGACCTGTGTCTGCCCTGGGGTGGTCTTCAGAGCGGACCCTTGGTGGGGTCACCGCAGTAGGGGTGGAGAAAGTCTGTGGGGCTCTTCCTGCCGTTTGCCGCCACATATGTTCAGCTCACGCTACAGACATGTGCTGATGTACCCATTTACCGCAGCGGGTGTGCCCCCCAGACTCGAGAGGCGAAACCCAAAATCCTGGGGGCCGTGGCTGGCTTTCCTCTGGTGGCTGGTCCCCCGTGCGCTTCTCCCCTCTCCGTGTGCGAAGCGACTGCTCCCGTCTTCCTCCTGTTTCTGACTGGGTTTTCACGACTTGTTTACTGACTCGAAAGTGTCCCTTCTGTCTGGTGCATCTGCTGGGGACAGATCCCCCCACGTGCTCCTTGCCCCCGATTCCCTGTGTTGAGGTCTGTTGATTTATAGAAGCCTTTCATTTTGTTTTGTGTAGTTACATTTATGAAAATTCTGGAGAAGCCTTGTGGTTCTCACTTTCCTTACTTTCTCTGGCTGGTTGAGCACCTTCCATCCCTCCTCGCCCCTGGGCCGGGGCATCGGCTCCTCTCCGGCTCCGTCCTGTCATTTGCTTTGTTTCACTGCTAACTCTGACCCCGTCTCCGAGGCCCGGGGGTCCTGCCTTCTGAGCGCGTCCCTGGGTGTTGGAGAGAGTGCGGGCGTTGGGGCTGATGGCCATCCTGATGCTCAGGCAGGGTCGCTCCCGTGTGGCTTCAGGGCCGCTGTGGCCTGTCCCCTGGAGGCCTGCTCTGCAGGATTGGGGAGCTGCACTGGGGAGTCCAGCTGGCGGTCCCCCTGCGTCTCCCTCATGCAGCTGGTGGGCCTCCCTGGCTGTCGTTTGGGGCCGAGTGTTAAGAATCTGGGAGGGCTGTCCTCAGCACAGGCTTCTGGGCCTCCGCTCCAAACAGGCCCGTGCGCCCTGACCCAGTGCTGTGTCCCTGCAGAGGGACCAGCTGCCATGCCTCCCTTGTCGCGCCCCTCACCTGTGCGGGTAGTGGTTTCGGGGGCCTGTTCCCTGCACCTGCAGACGTAGTGGGAGACTGTCCAGGGGAGGGAGCCTGCAGCTGGACGTTTGACCCCAGCCTCCTGGAGCCCCTGTTTTGTGGACGGCGGAATGGGCTACCCGTGGCCGCCAGCTCAGGGGACACCTGGGGGAGGAGCCACGGAGCACCGCTCCTTGTTACTTGGCGCCTTCCTCGCCGTCACTTGTCTTTGTCACTCGCGGCTCTGCACCCGTTGTTCCTCGGTGCCGCGGCTCTGCGTTGTTACTGTTCCTTGCCATCCTGAGGTTCCAGGCTTGACTCCCCTCCCCATCACATCGCCAGGTTTCACTGTTTCCGGGGCTTATTCCCACCCCGCACATGGCGTGACCACCAGGCAGGGTGACCTGGAGCACTGCGGGAGGGGCTCGGTCCCAAGCCGACGGGCTCCGGGCGACTCCAGCCTCCAGCCCCACCTCCGCACGAGCCCAAGTCTTGCCGGGCTCCTTTTCCTTGCCTTCCTCTGTGCTGTGGTTTTGTCCTGGTTCCCCCTGAGACCCTCTGCCCATTGTTGGGGTTGGGACCCCAGCTCAGGGGCGTCCGGGGCCCTGGGGATGCCCGGGGTCCAGCTCCCCCCCCGCCAGCATTCTGTGTTTTTCGGAGCCCCTGGGGCCCCAGCGACCCCCCTCCCCAGAGGGAGGGAGCCATTTGACGTGGCTATCTGAGACCCCGTGGACCCCGGCCCGGGGAGGGCGGCACGTGGCTGCACAGACCCAGCTTCCTCCAGAAGCATGTGGTGAGTGCGGACGCCTCCGTCACGTGGAAACCCTCCCCAGAGGCGCGGGGCTGCTCTTCTGATGGGCTGTGTGCACGCCTCCCCCGTGGGCTTTCCCTCCAGCAGACGAGCGAGGCTGGGCCCCCCACCATCTCCGGGTGTCTTCTGGCCGCCGCGACCCAGAAGGGTGTGAGTCCCTGCCCAGTGGATGATCCACAGCCTCGGCTCCTGGTGCAGGTGATGGGGCTGGTTGGGGCTGCCCCGGGGGACGAGACCTCCGAAGGGAAGGGGACATGGGTCAGGCAGGGGAGCCAGAAGGACTGCGCTGCCTGGGCCGGGGGCCGCCCTGTGACCCGAGATCCGGAGGAGCGGTTTCCTGGCCGGGCCCCGCCTGCCCTGTGGCTGGTTTTTCCTGGGGGCTCGGCAGAAGAGCAGCTCCGGGAGGGGTGACGGGGGCGTGGGGCCTCCCCCTAACCTCTCTCTGGCGGCTGTGGGCCCCCAGGCTTGTGTCCACCCCATCGGGACGCGCCCGTCACTGCCTCGCTGCAGCCCCGTCCCCGGGCTGGTGTCCCCGCCGCACAAAGGACGCCAAGCCCTCCCCCCACGTCCCGTCTCTGGGAGGGAAAACAAGAATGATTGAGCGGATTAAAAATAGAGAAGGACTGGGAATTAATTCAACTCTTGAAAAGCAGATTAGGCGTGATGAGTGTCAGCAAGTCCCCTGGTAAGTGACAGGCCTGCGAGGCCAACGCGGAGCGGCTGGGAGCCGAGTGCCGGCGTGAGGTCGGAGGGCAGCTCCGTGCCCGGCTCTCCCCTGAGCCCCGCATGGGCACCCACCCCGCCCGCCGCGGCAGGCACAGTGACTAAGGCCCAGGCCGCAACAACCCTGTAAGGCCCCGGGTGGGCCGCACGCGGTAGGCACTTCGGAGGGGGGTGGGAGGTTAGGGGGGCTAACCTTGTATAGGTTAGGCTATAACCAGACTCACAGCCAGGGCTGGAGCCGGCCTGGCTGACGGGTGGTCGTGACTGCCTGCCGAGTGGGCACCTGGGACACCGTCCTGGCCTGCGCCCCTGGCGACCCCACCCAGATGGCCCTAAAAGGCCCCCTCATTCCAGAGGGCTCCTCCCTCCAGGCCAGCCAGCTCCCTGCACCCCACGCTTCTCAAGTCCGCCTACCCTGCTGCTCCCTCCGCCTTCACCGTTGTCAGCGCACCGCGGGGTCCCCTCCCCTCTCCCCCACCCACCCCACCTTGTCCCTGCTCCTGCAGTCGGAGCAATCAGGGGAGTCCTCCCTGGGGCGGTGACATCCCCTGAGACCTGAATGGAGGGCATGGGAAAGAGTCTGGCAAAGGCCAAGGTGCCTGGCGTTTTAACCTGGGCTGCCCCCATGGTGTGACGTAGTGTCCACCGAGGTTTCAGTCGCCATGGCCTTGAGGACCAGTGACGTTGAGCATCCTTTCACGGACTTGTTTGCCGTCAGCCTGTCCTCTCTGGTCAAGTGCCTACTGCATTCAAATCTTCTGCTGTTTCTTTCATTCGGGTTGTTTCCTCACTGAGTTTTGAGAGTTCATTCATTTGGGGGTTCTTTATCAGATATAATTTCCGAAGATTTTCTCCCAGTCTATGGATTGTCTTCTCATTCTGAGTATCCTTTGAAGAACAGAAGTCCTTAATTTTGATGAAGTCCACAGCTTGTCAATTTTTTTCTTTCACGGATTGCAATTTTGGTGTCATAGCGAAGAATAATTTTTATAACCCAAAATCACAAAGGTTTCTCTTCTGTTCTAGAAGCTTTATACTTTTCATTTTACATTTAGGTCTGTAATCCATTTGGGACTAACTTTGTATATGGTGTGAGGAATGGATTGAAATTTTATTTTGTTTTGCATAAGGGAAACCCATCCCTTCACCACTGAATTGCCTTTGCACCTTCGTCAGGACAGTCAGCCATATACACGTGGGCTTATTTCTGAACTCACTAGTCCGTCTCCTTGATCTGTCTGCACGGACACCGATACCACACTGTCTTGATTATGGTAACTTTATAATGAGCCCTAGAATCAGGTAGTACAACGTTCTTCTTTTTCAAATTGTTCTGGTTGTTCTGGGTTCTCTATATTTCATGTGAATTTTAGAACCAGGTTGTCAATTTATAGGAAAAACAAAAGCAAAAACAAAAAGCCTACTAGGACTTTGGAATTTTGTTGAATCTACAGATCAACTTGGGAAGAATTCACCCCTTAATAATATCAAGTCTTCCAATTCATGAATATAGTATACCTCTCCTCCTGTAAGGTCTCACAGTTTTTAAATATTCTTATTTATTTAATTGAGAGAGAAAGAGAGAGAGCTTGAGAGAGGAGAGGTAAGAGGGAGAAGCAGACTCCCCACCTAGCAGGAAGCCCAATATGGGACTCGATCCCGGGACTCCAGGATCATGACCTGAGCCAAAGGCAGTCGCTTAACCAACTGAGCCACCCAGGCTCCCAGTCTCACAGTTTTTATTGTCGAAGTCTTGCCCATCTTTTGTCAGGTCACATTTATCTCTAAGTATTTTATATTTTTTCTTTTTTAAAGATTTTATTTATTTATTTGATAGAGAGATCACAAGTAGGCAGAGAGGCAGGCGGGGTGGGGGGGGGAAGCAGGCTCCCTGGTGAGCAGAGAGCCCGATGTGGGGCTCGATCCCAGGACCCTGAGATCATGACCTGAGCTGAAGGCAGAGGCCTTAACCCACTGAGCCACCCAGGCACCCCAGTATTTTATATTTTTGACGCTATTGTAAATGATACTGTCTCGTAATTTCAATTCCAATTGTTCATGGCTAGTACAGGGAGATGTTTGAGGGTTGTACACTGAGCTAGTGTTTTGCAACTTTACTAAACTCACTTCATTAGTTACAGAAGTTCTTATGAAGAGTCATCAGATTTCCTATGGGTGATACTGTCACTTGTGAAAAAAGCCAATTTTATGTCTCTTTTTCCATTGATGTTGTTTACTTCTTTTCCTTGCATGTTTGCACTGGCAAGGACCTCTAGTACAACATTGACTAGAAATGTTGACACAGGTTTTTGCCTTGTTCCTGATCTCAGAGGGAACGCATTCACCATCCAATGTTGGCTGTAGGCTTTTCATAGTGCCCTTAATCAGGGCCAGGGAGTTCTCCTTTATCCCCAGTTTGCTGAGAGTTTTTATCGAGAATAGGTGGGTTTTTCTGAAATGTTTTTTCTGCAGCTTTTGGAACGATCATATCATTATTTTTTTCTGTTAATGTGATAAGTGACGTTGATTGATATTCAGATGTTAAGTTAATCTTACATTCCTGGGATGAATCTTACTTGGCCACTAGGTATTACCCTTTTTATGTATTGTTGGCTTTGATTTACAGAAATTTTGTTAAGAATTTTGCATCTGGTGCTGAGAAATGTCAGGCAGCAGTTTTCTTCTCTCATAATGTCCTTTTCAGGGTGGGGTATCAAAGCAAAGCTGAGATCCTAGGATGAGTTGGGGAACAGGCTCACTTCTTCAATTTTCCAGAAGAGGTTGTGTAGATTGGGTACTATTTTTGCCTTAAATATTAGTTAGAATTCACCAGTGAAGCCAGAAGGTTTTTAACTATAGTTTCAATAGTTTTTGTTTGGTAGGTTTGTTCAAGTATCCATTTTTTTTTTTTTTAAGATTTATTTATTTATTTATTTGACACAGAGAGAGAGAGATCACAAGTAGGCAGAGAGACAGGCAGAGAGAGAGGGGGAAGCAGGCTCCCCGCTAAGCAGAGAGCCCGATGCGGGGCTTGATCCCAGGACCCCAAGATCATGACCTGAGCCAGAGGCAGGGGCTCTAACCCACTGAGCCCCCCAGGCGCCCCTGACTACCCATTTCTTACTCAGTGACTGGAAGAGCTTATTCACGTAGTCCTCGGTTACTTCTCCATCCTCTCGACTTTTCCTCAGACAGGCTGAGACCAGACAGCTGGGCGATGGTCCTCTGCCCGGAGGGGAGGGCTCCGTACCCTCCTGGTCTCTGGGGCCCAGGCCACCTGCCCCAGTCCCTGCTGCGTGGCTGGCTCCTTGCACCCCGACCAATGTCAGCTAGATGATCTCCGTACTGTCCTGCCTCCTGTCCTTGTTTGCTCCTTGGGTCACCGTCCCCTCCCTGTCTGCCTTGATGTCCCTCCCATCCCTGCTACACCACGTCACTGTGTGCCTTTGATGAAACTCACGGGGCACTTGGCCCTGTTGGGTGCCGCGGCTGCATGTCTTTGCCATCCCCGCTTAACAGATTTGAAACAGACCCTCGGAGCCCCTCGGCGGGGGGCGGTCCCTCTCATTTGTCGGACTCCGGTTTGGGGGCCAACTGCAGGACCCCTGGGCCCGCCCCCAGAGTCCAGCCTGGAGTCTCACGTCTGTGATGGGCTCCATCCTCCCGGCTCCCACCCCACACCCCTTAGGCTGGAGGGTGTGACTCGGGGTCCTTGGCTGGGGAAGCCTCCCTGCCCCAGCTCGAGTGAAAGTAAGGGGCTGCCAAGGGTTGGGAGGCAGCCGGCCACAGCAGGACACATCTGGCTCTGTCCTTCCAACTCCTGCCCCTGTAAGAGACCCCTCAGCACAGTGGGGCAGCCGTCCGACCCATCTTCTCAGGCACAGCCACGGCTGGTCCCCCCGTAGCAGGGTCCGTGCCCTCATCACAGCCTGTGTGTGCCGTGGGGATATTTGTGCCTTCGGGGGCCACCCTGCCCGGATCTGCGGCTCCCCCCACACCCTGCAGCCCCAGCTTTGGGAGATGTGTCCTGGGGGCTGTCGGGGACAGAGCTGTCATCTCACAAGTGGATAAAGCTGGACAGGGCGGTGTGACAGGATCTGGGGACACATGGGACCCCCTGGGGCAGCTGTGGGAGAAATGGAGGGTCTCCATGGCAACGTGGGAGGTACCAAGGCATCAGGTGCTCCTCAGCCTGGGAGGAGGACGTGCACCCTGTTTCATGGACCCTCCTCAGGTCCCAGTAGGCTTGGGGTCACTGCAGGCACGATGGACCTGTGTGCTGCCGGGTCACCCTTTCTCTGGACTCCAGGGGGACTGGCCTGGGGGCTCCTGTGTCTGGGGAAGCGAGTCTGAGGGACCCAGGTGCACCCCACTGGCCACAGCCCCCCGCCTGTCCGTTGTCGGGCTGGTAGGGCTCGGTGGGGCTGGGGGCACCGGGCAGGGGGTCTCCTGTCTGTCCTCCCTGTTTGGGGAAGCCACTGGTTCCTGGAGGGTCCTTAGTCCTCGGGGCTCTGCAGCGCGTCCTTTAGTGACGGGGGTCTTCACCGAGGCTTCCTGGCTGTCCCCCACAAGTGTTGTGGGGCGTTTGAGCACCTGGGATCTCATTTTTAAATCTTTTCACATAAGATTAAAACATGACAGGTTCATCGTTAAAGGAATGCACAGATAATAGGCAAGTAACCGACATCTTTCAAGAAAGACAAGGCTACAGAGTGATGTGTTCTCGAGGTGGGTTTGAGGGGCAGGTGGAGTCAGGCCTGGCTGCCGGCGGGGTCACGGCCAGGTCACAGTGGGGTCACGGCCAGGTCAAGGTGGGATCATGGCTGGGTCACGATGGGGTCACAGCTGGGTCACTGCGGGGTCACAGCAGGGTCATGGCCAGGTCACGGTGGGGTCATGGCTGGGTCATGATGGGGTCACGGCATCTGGGCTGCAGTGTGCGACCTCACAGGAGATACCGGTAGGCGACTTGGGGCAGGGAGGGTGTGTGGGTTGTGAGGTGACTGCTGTCCTCACACACAGGCCCTCCGTCCTGTCCCTCTGTCCCTGCTGGGTAACTTTGGAGGGGTGTCTGGTCTTCAGCATCACTGTGGCCTGAGGGTGGGCCATGTGCCCTGTCCTGAGTGTGCGTGCACACGCGTTCTCACGGACATGCACACACACACACACACACCGCACTCAACCCCCCGTGGGAGATTCAGTGGGTGGGGACCCCGCTCCCCGCCGGCGGGGCTGTGGGTGGCCCCAGGGTGCCAAGGGGGACCACGACTCTGCCCTGGGCCCCGCACTCTAGGCAGCAGAGGTAGAAGCCTCCCCCCCACCCCAAGGGCCGGACAGCCCCACGCCCCCCGCCTTCCCCCCTGCGCCGGGACACAACCCCCGCACATACCCCTCCCTCCCCTCCATGCTCCCGCGGCCACTGCACCACTTGTGGGAAGAGCGCAGCACACAGACCCCTCCTGGCAGGGCGATTTTCCTAGAGGTTCAAACACTGATTATGAGCTTAGACTCCCTTGAACGATTCGAGCCACAATTATATGTTTCGTGTGACCGCCTCCCTGGAATGCCTGGCAAGACCCAGCGGGCTTCGCTGGCGCGAACCGGCCATGTCCTTGGAGCCGGGACGGCCCTGCCTCTGGCCGCCACTCCCGCATGTGCACTGGCGCTCTGCGCGCGTGATAGGCCTTCTCTCACTGGACCCGTGCACTGTGTCCGCAGGAGCAGTTTCTGGGCCCAGCAGGGCAGATGGACCTGGGGTTGGAGCATGGGTTCTGTGCCCCGACTGGTTCCCCGGGCAGCCGGAGCAAACTAGCGCCCGTGGGGCTTCCAACGACGGGAACGTCCTGCGTCTCAGTTCTGGAGGCCGGAAGTCCAGAGTCAGGGGCCATGCTCCCTCTGGGGGCCCAGGGGAGGGACCTTCTCTCCTGTCCTGGCTCCTGGGGCTCCCGGTGCTCCCGGACGTGTGGCCGCATCCCTCGTCTCTCCTCCATGTACGCACAGCCTCCTCTCCGTGTGTCTCCTCTGCTCCTCTTAGAAGGACTCTTGTCGTTAGATTTAGAGCCTGCCCGGACCGTCCAGTCGCAGGTCCTGGGGGCTTGGGGTGGGCACATCTTTTAGAGGCGCTCCCTCTCCACCTTCACTGGGTGGGGGGGGCAGAGAGCGTTTGGAAGCCATGAGGCGTGAGGAGGCTCTGCTGCGGCTCCTTTCCCTGAACCCCATCTAGCGTTCCAGGCAGAGAAAGCAGAGAAAGCGTTTATTCCCACGAGGAGCCCACTTGTGGTTCTCCCCCACATCTAGTGAATGCAAAACTGTTCACCAGATACAGATTGGGAGGTTATTGGTGGGGGCAGGGGCGGGGGCTGCCTTCGATGCTGGGCGTGCAGCAATGAGCAGAAGAGAAGGTGCTGCTGGGCCGGCCTTGCATTCTCCCAGAGTTAGTCAGCACACAGGTGCTGAGTCAGGGCACTGAGTGTCCCAAGCTGCACAGTGCAGGGTTAGGGGCAAGAAAAGGGCTGTTGGGGGCAGGGGGTCCTGCTTATGGTCAAGGAAAGGCCTTCCAATAGAGCCTATCACATGGAGGCGCCTGGGTCTGTCCAGAAAAAGAGCATTCTAGGCCCAGTGACATCTGTGCAAAGGCCCTGTGGCCAAGAGCATGTATGGCTTCTCGGAGACAACAAGGAGGAAGTCTGAGAAGCATAAATACGTGGAGGGTATGGGAAGGGAGGTGGACAGAGAGGGGTCCAGACTCTGCCAGGTCCCGTAACCTTCAGTAAGGATGTTTGCTTTTTCTTGGACTGGAAAGCAGGGGTGAAAGGTTGCAACAGAGGAGGGACATGTTCTGACTTCTGTTTGAAAAGATTCTTTGTCCTGGGCCTTCAGTAATCTTGGTAGCAGCTGCAGCTCCTTGGGGTGGCCCCTGGCACGTCCAGGGGAGTTTAGGCCTGGCGAGTCCTGGGTGCTGAGCTCCTCTAAGGCCTGGGGTGTGTCCTGCCTCTGTGAGTCTGCCCGGGCCCACCTGTGGGCATGCTGAGCTGGCGGGCTCTGCAGGAGCCCTGGGGCCCGTCCTCCAGACAATCCCCAAGCTGTTGGCCTGCTGGCTGGGCAGTACGTGGGGAAACGGGGTCCCCCTCTAGATGCGAGTGCCCCTCTGCCTTCAGCCTGTATGGTGTCCACAGAGGGTCCGGTGCCCGCCGTTGTCCAGCAGTCTGTCCAGCAGTCTGTCTAGCGACTGCCCGTGGACGTCAGCACCCTCCCAGAGGGGTGGCCCTGGGCAGTGCCCAAACAATGGCCATCCTTGTGGCCCTCGGGGCCGGGCAGACCCAGACAAGAGCCCGGCTCAGTCCCAGCTGAGATCCCCACTTCGAGCTCCGGCGGTCTGTTCTCTTGCTGCCCTCAGCCTTTCGTAGCCGACGTCCTGCCCAGGATCCGTGTCTTTGTGGAGTTTTGTGTCTCTCCACCGATCCCCCGACCCCCGCCCGGCCAGGGCCTCAGGCTCCGTGGCCCCACTGTCTGTGACCACAGAGAGCTTCGGCGTGCGGGCCGCTGCTCATCTCCGGGAAGGCATCCCGGCCTCCGGGCGCCGAGCGGCAGGGCTGGGGCCGCAGGGCTGAACCCCAGGGGCGCCCACTCAGAGGCCGACTCCCGCCACAGGCAGGGCTGTGGTGCCATCTGCTGCCTGTCGCGCTGCCTTTCTCAAAGTCACGTGTGGCTCTGCTGACAGAGGAGCCCTGGCTCACGGGAGACCCTTGGGGGAAGGACGCACTTGTCCTCGGTCCCGCCGCCCGGGTGAACGCGGCGTTAATGCGGGCAGCGTCCCCGTGTCTCACCAGGTACAGCGCGATCTCTGACTTTACAATACGGCCTTTCACGTACCGTTAGCGGTTCTGCGTCGGGCTGGCCGTCTACGGAGCCGAGCTTGTGTGGACGCCACCCCATTTGTTGAGCCAACCCACTGTTGGTGGGCATTTAGCTTACGAGCTATTTCCTGAAAAGGAGTTTGCTAGATGATTACAAGAAAAACGTTCCTTTATTTTTGTAAGTGCACATCCGAGGGGTTCTCGGTGTGTTTGCAGCTACGCGCACATTCTCGTCGCCCCATAAAGAAACCGCGCCATGTCCCTGGGCAGCCGCCGGTCCCCCCCACCAGCCCCGCCTTCCGTCTCTATCCACCTGCCTCGGCCAGACATTTCAGATAAACGGAGTCACACGCCGTGTGACCTTCCGTGAGTCGCTGGGTCACGGCCCCGTGTCTTCCCACTTCCTCCTCCTCCTGCCGCGTGCCTGGCTTTCTTCCTTCTGCGGCTGAAGTGTCCCCCGTGTGGAAGGGCCCCAGGTATTTGCTGGCTTCTCCGCGGACGCACACTTGGCTGGTGCCCATCCTCGGCGCTGGGAAATAGTGCCGCTGTGGACCTTTGTGAGCCGGTTTGTTTGGGTCCCTGCTCCCAAATCTCCTGGGCCGGGCTGTCACCGACTCTGGGGGTCCTGAGTGGCAGTGGACGTTGCCCGCCGTGAAGTCCCCACCCCCTTCCCTTACGCGGCTCCTGGGGCAGGGACGGGAGCTGGGGGGCAGCCAGGCCCCTCCATCCTCGGGGGCCCCGTCAGCGGAAACCCTGCGGCTCAGGAGGAGACAGCGGCGGCTCATCACCCGGGTCCCCGCAGAGCCCGGGCTCGCCCGGCCCACCGCCCGCTGGCCGTGGCCGCTCCACGCTCCAGGGAAAGACGGAATGCTCGGAGACACATGTTCGTCACGTTGGAGGGCACTGGCCAAGCACAGACTCACGCGCGCCCCTGGCCCCGGGGCCCTATTCAGGCCCGCGTCCCTCTGCCCGGCCAGGGGGTCATCACGTCTCTGGGCTTCTCCGTGGTTTTCCATCAGGGCCCAGCCTGCTCAGACTGGGCTGCTCTGTGCGTGTCTCCTCTCTGTGCCAGGGACCCATGCGGCACGAGAGGGGCTGTGACCGGCTCCCCTCCATGTCTGTCCACTCGTCCGCTGTGCGACCCCTGAGCCACCGGGGCCACCGTGAAGGTTCCACGCCCGCCGGCCACGTGCCTGCCGTGTGTGCTGCTCCTCTGTCACGCAGATGGGGCCACGGTCTCTTTCTGATAAACGTGGTGTTAGCCTTCTGTCCTTACCTTTCTGAAGGTGTGGCCCCAGCCCCCCCGGCCCCCAGTGCGCCCCCCCCCCCCGCCCCGAGAGCGGACCGATAGCCCCGGACGCCGTGTGCGCTGAGCGAGGCCTGCGGCGTGGAGAGCAGACCGACCCCCTCCCTGGAAGGAAAAGGAGATAGTGCAGGCAGCTGTGGGAACTTTTTAAAAATCATAATGAATGTTCCCAGACAGATAAAAGGCTTGCGTCCGTGAGCCGGCAGGGAGAGCGTAAATTAAACGTCAGGGGGAAGGCTGGAAGGGAAGATGGAGGCATTTTCCTAGATTGCAGGACAGAGGGGTAGAGAGAGAAGAAAGGGGAGCGATGTAGGAATTGGACGTGTTCCCCCCCCCCGCCCGTGGGCCCTCGAAGCCGCAGGGAGAAGGGGGTGCGTGGTGGGGGCAGGACCCCCGCCTCCGTAACAGCCCCCCACACGGGGGCTTAGAATGGCGGGATCACCCCCTCACCGCAGAGAGGCCGCGAGTCTGAAGTCTGGCCGGTCTGCCCCCTGCAGACCCCCTTCCCGGGCAGGCAGGTCCTTCTCGCCTCCTCCGGCTCCCGCAGCAGACTCGTCAGGGGCCGCCTGGGCGCCGCTAACATCCCGAAGCTCCGGGCAGCTCGGCCCCTGTTTTTGGCGAGAGTTTTGTTCTCGCTCGTGGGCTCTCGGGCTCCAGAAGGAGTGCGCGCCCCCCACGCACCTGTGTTTCCTTCCTCGTGCAGCGGCTCTGCGGACCAGGCCGGGCTGGAGGCCGCCCCCTCGGCCACGAGAGAGAAGATCCGGTCCCGGTTCCACGGCAGCCACGACCTCATCCACCGCCTCTTTGTCTGCATTTCAGGTGCGCGACCGGGCCTGCGGCGGGCGGGCGGGCCCAGGCCGCGGGGTCTGGGGGCTTCCCTGCGCCTCATTTCTTCATCTCAGCCCAGGGGCGGGGAGGAGGGCCTCATTACTCAGCAGGCCCCCCAGTGGGACTGGAAACCCGTGGCTCCCGCGGGGGCCTCAGCCGCCCACCTGGGGGGGGGGGGTTTGTTCAGTTTGTGGTTCAGGCTTAGTGAACCCGCCTGGTCTCGTTTCCCCCTCTGGGAATGGCTACACCGCCTGTTCTGTCCGTCCCCCGCCCTGGGGGTTCAGAGGCGCGTCAGCTTTTCTTCGGTTCTGTGTTTAACGAACACATCCGTGTGTTCACAGCATGAAAGCCTGCAGCCCCTGCGGGCCTCCCGCACGCCCTTCCCACCCCCACCTTTGAGGGCTGGGGTCCAGCTGGCCTGCTTGGCGGGAGTGCGGCCCGTGGCCTGGCGGTCCTGCAGAAATCAGGGTCGTGCTGGGGGGCGAGGGCCCCACAGGCAGGTGGGACCCGGAGGACCTTGGGGGGCTCTGAGCTGTGGTTCGCACCGGTTTGTGCCGGCGGCTGGAGGACGTCACGCCCCGTAGGTGCTTGGGCTGTTGCTGGTGCACAGAGAATCTTCTAGAAGCACTGACCGCCACACTATCTCCAGGACGGGTCGCTGGGCTCCCATTCTGGTGGGACACCCTCAGCTTCTCCCTTTGCTGTCCGTGACCGCTGGGGCCGCCCCCAAAGAGCTAACCCAGCATTGCTTTCCACCGAGAGGGTCCTCGTTTTCAGTGGGAGGAGACCTTCCAGGGTCTCTGCAGAGGGGCTGGGGGGAGTGCGTTCCTGCCGGGAGGGGGCTGTCCGTCATCACCCCAGCCACCAGCCCTCGCTGGACTCCTGAGCTTTGACTTCGGCCAAACTGTGGCCCTGGGGCTGGGCGGCCCCCTCCTGCCCTGACCCACAGGAACACACGTCAGTCCCGGGCCGTGAGCTTGGCCGGGTCACCCAGCTAGCAGCCCCGAGCCCCTGTGGCTGGTTGGCCTGACCTGCCCTCCCTGTGTCCTCCTCTCCCAGGGGTGGCCGACCAGCTGCAGACCAACTATGCCAGTGACCTGAGGAGTATTCTCAAGACCCTTTTTGAGGTCATGGCCACCAAGCCGGAAACAGACGACAAGGAGAAGTTAAAGAAGGGTGAGTGCCCCCCAAGGCATGTCCTCACCACCCCCGGGACCCATACCCCCCCCCCCACTGAGCCCAAGAGGCCCTCCAGGGCCACCCAGCCCGCCTTTCCGCGGCCCGCTGCCCACGCGGAACCACCAGCACTGCCAGGCTCTCCGCTGGGGCCATGGGGCCCAGGTCACAGCCCCACCGGTGCCCCCGAGGCTTTGCGGTGCTCCCACCCCACACACTGCCTGTATGTGCCACACCTCCTGCTGTCCTGCACGGCCTCCGGCAAGGCTGCCGACTTCTGAGGGCCAGCGGGCTGCAGGGGGACAGTGAAACCTGGCGCTGCACACCCCGACTGCGTTGGCAGCGGGCGGCCAGCCCAGGGTCACGGAGGGGACCTAGGCCCCACCTCTCGGGGGGAAGTGGGCGCCTCGCGTGTTTACAGATGCCCACACATCCCAGGCACACACGCACACACATGCGCACACACACACGCACACACACGCACACACACACACACACGCGCACACACACACTTGCACACTCCCACGCGTGGGGTGGGGAGGGACCTCACCCCTGCTCGCCCTCCCCTTGTGCTGGGCTGAGATACCCCTGCAGGGCGAGCTGCCCATCCTCACGGGGCATCTGGGCGCACAGGGCAGCCTGCAGGGCACGTGCCGGGGAGGGCAGGGGCAAGGTCAGTTCTGTCTGTCGCCCCCGGCTCTGTCTCCTGGGAGCCGGACCACCGGGCTTCCTGGGAATTCTGGGCGGGGCTGCCTTCTGAAACCTCACGATTCAGAAAAGGTAGGTGCCACGTACCAGTTCCGCCTGCAAGGATTGTGGGCTCCCGGCCCCCGTCCAGGCCTGGTCTCCCTACCGAGTCAGGGGTCATAGCCCAGGGGGACCTTCCCCACACGGACAGTGCAGGGCCCCCGGGGAGGAGCAGCTGCAGACCTCAGGGCACAGAGCCCGGCCTGCTGGGGCGGTGCTGACTCACCCCTGCGCTGGGGGACTGCAGCTGGGGGGCTGACCCCCTGCTGGCCGCCTACGGGTGGGCCTAGTGGGGACAGGTGCTTGGCCGTAACCCCACCCCTTCCTCTCTCCCTCCCTCTCTCCCCCAGTCACCCAGAGCCTGCGGAGTGCGGCGTTGGAGGACTGTGCCCTGTGCCAGGAGACCCTGTCGTCCTCCGAACTGGCCGCAAAGACCGGAGAGGGGGACTTGGAAGGTGTGTGTGTGGTCCAGTCCGGGCCCTGAGGTGCTGCGTGCCGGGCAGGGCGTGACGAGCCCGTCTAGACTGGCCACCTCTCTGTCTGGACCCAGCACCCATGAAGGCTTGCTTCTCCAACTGGGGGTCCCTCCATAGAGGCCCTCTGGGCCTGCGGCTGCCCCCAGGGTGGGTACACAGACCCCCTCAGCCAAGGCTGGGCCCACCTGCACCCAGCTGCCCACGGGAAGGGCCTCACATGGCAGCTTCTGGGGTCTTCTTCACAGGGGGCTGCACCGTCTGGCCACACGGGAGCCCCAAGACCCTGTTCCCCTTTTCGGCTGGAGGTCAGGCCTGCTGGGGGCCCGGTGGCTTAGTGATCAGAGAGGGGGCCTCTAGGGCAGGCCGGGGGCACTAGCAGCCCATCTGCGGGGAGGGGGCCGCCCACGAGTTCGACGGGGCTGGAGGCCTGGGCAAGGTGCCGCGACAGATGGAGGTGGAGAGGCCTGGCCAAGTGTCAAACAGGATCGGGCCGAGAAGGAGGCCGAAGCTGACCCCGCCACAGGCCAGAGATCACGGCACTCCGGTGTGCCTGGCCCGCTGGCTGACCCTGCTGGTCCCCGGCTCAGGGCCTTCCCAGTGCGGCTCCATCCCCTGGGGGTGACCAAGGCTGTGGGGATGGGGTGTCAGGAGCAGCCCAAGAAGGGTGAGTGCCCCCAGGGGGGCCACCACCTCTACCTTTCCAGAAAACTGCATGACGGCGCAGAGCACCTGTCACAGGAACTGGGAGCCCCTCTGCTCAGGAACGAAGCAGATGCGGGGTCCGGCATTGCTCAGCGCACAGGCGGGGGCCACATCCTCCCTGGGGCTGCCGACCCAGCCCCTCCTGAAGCGCCTCCCCCTAGCAGGCCCAGGAAGACCTTGGGACCCTCACAGACCCCCCCCTCCCCCCAGGAGTGTGTCTGGCCTTATGTGCCTGAGCTGGAGGTCCTTAGGGGCTAACGTCGCCATCCAGGAGTTCCCTGGGGCCAGCCTAGGATTCGACATACGGGGTGGCGAGCGTGAGAAACGGCCTCCCTGCAGGGTGGGGGTGAGCTGCCCGGGCCCAGAATGGAAGGCGGATGAGCTGGGTGGGAGGCAGTTTGGTCTGTGCAAGCTGGTGGGAGGAGGGGCAGATTCCCCCCGGGCAGGCGGGAGGCCAGGAGACCCCAGGTCCTTCCTGAAGGTGGGCCCTCGGGATGCAGCATGGTGCCCACTTGAGCATCAAGCTTGGGGGTCGTATGAGGCTGTAGAGACCCTCTGAGCACACTGTGGCCCGAGGAGGGATCCGAGCTGCTCTTTCCCCCCGTCGGTGTTGGCCTTGGGGCCGGCCTCCGAAGTCAGCTTGGGGCCCCAAATGGGAGGACTGCGCCTGTCTCCCCCCATTCGGGAGCCCGCTCGTCCCCGCGCTGACGTGCCTCCCGAATGCTGGAGCAAACCTCCGGAAGGCTCCCATCAGCCAGGCCTGGAGAAGCGAGCTGGGACAGGCCCCACAGGCCCCGCGGAAGGAGGGGGTGGCCTCTGGCCTGAGTCTGGCCTGCGCAGGTCAGGGAGGGGGCGGCTGGGGTCTCCCTCCGCCTCTACCAGTGCCTGAGAACTGCTCTGCGTCAGCAAGGCCGGGGCGCCTGAGGCCCCCACAGGGCGCACGGAGAGAGCGGAGCTGGGGTCCATGTCTGCATTTCTCAGCCACCACCTCTGCCCAAGGGGTCTGCCAGGCTGGGTGCTGACAGAGAGGCTGGGGAGGGTCATCCGGGCGGACACTCCCGGCGCTGAATCCCGGTGGCCTAGGCTGCCGCTGGGCGCTGGCAGAGCGGCGCAGTCCGGGGAAGGCCGGCGGTTCCTGAGACCATAGCCAGCAGCGGGGGTCCGGGGGTGGGCCGGAGAGAAGGGGGCAGGGCTGCAGGGCTGCCTCTGGCTGACCCCGTGCCCACCGTCCCAGATCCGCCCGAGTGGGTCCCCGACGAGGCCTGCGGCTTCTGCACGGCGTGCAAAGCGCCCTTCACCGTCATCCGCCGGAAGCACCACTGCCGAAGCTGCGGGAAGGTGAGCGGACCTGGCGGCCAGGGCGCCCCGAGGCGCGGGACTGAGGTTCTGGGCCTCCCCAGGGGCTGCGCTCAGGGTCTGCAGGCCAGGACCAAGGCCCTGGGACCTGACAAGGCCTCTGGGGTCTTTGTGCAGGGGTGCCTGAGCCCTGGGCTCTGCTCTGACCTGACCCGGCGTGTGGCCTTGAGGCGACCGCCCCCCCACCCCC
>CM053604.1:839621-869402 GCA_028646535.1 Procyon lotor
CCCCCCCATCTCCGCGTGGGCACAGACCCCTTGGGAGCCGTGGCGGCCCAGTGCCATCAGCGCCAACGACGGCAGGTGACCACGGAGTCATTTACAGGCTCTTAGATGTGCATCCTCACACATTTAAAAGAAGCATCTCTGGTGTTCTGGGAATTCCTGGCAGCTTCGGGAGAGGCACTAAAGCATCCTGAAATTACCCGTCTCTTCTTAAGGTCGGATGAGATTACCCGGCAGGCTTCCCGTTCAGAGCGGGGGCAGCGCGCTGACCGCCAGACTCCGAGGCCAGATACCGATCAGGCGGCCCTGAAGAGCCCAGCCTGCGACTCGCCCATTTAGCAGAAAGCCTACCGGGCGCTTCCCGTTAGGACGCTGCTCTGACCGCAGACTGCAGACCCCTAACTGATGACATCAGGGCTGGCAGGGACACAGACTCACTGTCTGTCTGCCCCTCGGCCTCTCCCCGGCCTGCCGATGCACAGGGCTGGCGTGGGAGGCCACAGGGGACTACGGCAAAGCCTGGGAAATGAGACGGGAGCCTCTCCCGAGTGACCCCCTGCCCAGAGGGGTGGGCTCCGCAAGCCCCTTTCAGGGCCAGGGGACTGTGGGGCCCTCCCACGTGCCCGCAGCCGCCCAGCGCTGCTACGGCCGAGGGAAGGCTCTCCGGGGGGGGGGCCCGTGCCTTTGGAATTCGGGGCTCACAGAGATGGGTGTGTGGGCCAGCCAAGCCCGCTGTGACTCAGCACTGCCGAGCGTCTCTCCCAGGACTCCCTGAGCCCCCCTCTGCCCGGCACCTGCTGGCAGCCGGCGTGGCCAGGCTTCCCAGAACGCTGGCTTCCCAGTAGCTCACCTCGGAGAAAAACAGAGGGAAGCGAGCTACCCCAAGGATGGCCTCGGCCGTAGCTGGGCACTCGGTGCATCAGCTGAAAACCGATCCGTCCGCATTAACGCCCCAAGCCCCTGAAACGGTGTCTGCAGCAGGCACCAGGCTCCAACAGGGAAATCGAGGCGTGCGCCGATGCTGCCCTCCCAGCCCAGGGGCAGCAGGACCCCGGCGGAGGGAAGACCACACGTGTCTCTGGCCTCCCCCGCAAGCCCTCCCAAGGTGCCCTGCACCTTGGGGTTTGCTGCTGCCTGGTTGTTTCTCCAGGCCTCTGCAGAGGAGCCCTGAAAGGATGGCTGGTCTGGGCAACACCTGTGCACCCCGGGGCCACGCACACACAAACCCGGGCCTCCCTGGGGCCCTGCGGCCGCGGGTTTACTACCTGGGGGGCGCCACGCCACTGCCCCCTCCGAGTGCGGCCCCCTCAGCCAGGTGGGCAAGGAACAGAGGGCCAGCTCCCCGCCCGGGACCAGGTGGCCAGGGACTCTGGAAACCAGGAGGGACCCCGGGCAGGGCTCTGAAGCCCCCAGCCCACCGAGGCTGGGTGAGGCCAACAGCACCAGCAAGACGTTCCCCAAACACCCCGACGGGAGGACACTCAGGCAGACCTCACAGAGCAAGGACAGTCCTTCCAGAAAGCACACAACACATGCCAATACTCAGGCTCCTCTTTAAGGGTGCTGAACCCAGAATACCGAAAGTTTCCAGATAAACATCGCCCACTCGAGCCCTGCATTTACAAGGAAATCAATGACCCCCACACACCCAGAAGAGGTTTGGGGGTGAGATGAGAGAGCTCAGCGTGGGTGCACCGCTGAGCGTGACGCCCCTGCCCAGCCGGACAGCACCACCTACCCACCCTTCAGTTCCTCTGAAGGAAGAAACACAAGCTTAGGTAATTTTTTTTTAAAGATTTTATTTATTTATTTGACAGAGAGGTAGATCACCTCTCTGAGGCAGGCAGAGAGGCAGGCAGAGAGAGACAGGGAAGCAGGCTCCCTGCTGAGCAGAGAGCCCGATGTGGGGCTGGATCCCAGGACCCTGAGATCATGACCTGAGCCGAAGACAGAGGCTCTAACCCACTGAGTCACCCGGGTGCCCCAAGAAACACAAGCTTAATATTTCTCCTTCAAATGAAGACACCAACTATTCCAAAAGGTTTCATCTCTTTAAAGTTAATTACTAGGCCGCCTGGGTGGCTCAGTTGGTTAAATATCTGCCTTCGGCTCAGGTCACCATCCCAGGGTCCTGGGATCAAGCCCCACATCAGGCTCCCTGCTCAGAGTGGAGTTTGCTTCTCCCTCTCCCTCTGCCTGACGGTCCTCCTGCTTATGCTCACACTCTCGCTCTCTCAATTAAATAAATAAAATCTTAAAAATAAATAAATAAATAAAATGAAGTTAACTCTTTCTTGGAAGGAGTTTCCTTAAACAAAAGCCAAAAAAGCACATCGTCAACATCATGAAGAAGGCCAGGCTGATAAGAACGCAGCTTTCACCGTCCGGGCAACAATGACAAATCCGAACACATTACATGAAGAAAAATCTTAAGGTTTAAAAGACTGCCTTAAAGAAAACAAATGGAAAAATGAGAGATGGGTAATGTCGGTTTAATGTTAAACAAGTGTATTATATCAGGTTGGTTTTTTTTTTTCCACTCAACTGAGGTACTTATTAATGATTCAGAAATCAAAAATTTTAAGTGTCAGAATGTTTTAAAGCATTTCTAAGCGCTTTTTTGAACTGCAGGAACAATGAGTATTTTTGGCTTCAGAATATTTTCCACTGCATTGTAATGAACCAGCAGCTCAGTGTTCAGTTTTGAACCAGAGCGGGGATTACATCAAGAATGCAGCTTGAATTGTGTATCTATCTAAATACAAAGGGGGGAATCCTAACTGCAGGCCACAGTCTCCCCCAGACACACACCCCCCCAGCTAACGCTCACACTTCTGCTCCGCCGGCCCAGAATCTTCCCAGGACTGACTCTGTGCCCACTTGTGCCCAACGAGTTAAACTAGAAAGGTAGGGGAAACACCAGGTTCAATCCAGAAACCAAGACAGAAGTCCGAGCTTTGCTGGAAAACTGAGAGGCTGCTGAGGTGAGACCAACATACCACCCCTTCAACCAAACCAGATATTTAACTCGGAAGACAGATCTCAAACAAGAGACGGCCCAAAACCAAGCTGACTGCAGGGCAGCCCGCCAGGGCCCGACGCAGAGATCTCAAGTGCAGATGTGTCTTTGGGTCCAAAGGTCAGGGACAAGCACCAGACAACGCGACCCAAGACGACACGGAGGACCCAAGGAAACACGACCCCTCCCTTTTCCCACAGCTGGATTCTCCATCACCTCGCCTTGGAAGGCAGCCGCTTGCTGAAGAGGGAAAGCTAGGGACACCTTTCTCAATTCCCGGGCACAGCCTCAAGGGCAGTATCATTTTCCATTTTTAAAGACTTTCCCCTAAACTGAAACAGGCAGGGCCACTGAAGGTACGCAGTTGTGAATGAAACAGCCCACAATTACTTTTCCTTCCTTTCCAATAATGTGACAGTGACGTGATCCCAGAAACAAGGCCACTGCAGACCCGCGGCTGGGAAAAGCATCCCGGAGCCCCTGGACTCCTGACAGAAGTGTTTCTGCAAACACCAGGCGACCTCTGGTACACTCGACCTCTGGTACACTTCCCTGCCAGCCCCTGCTGGCGCATACACGGAAAACAGAACGCCGCTGACCCCCACAGAAATGACCTTTCAGCAGGTAGACTTGATTTTTCCTTAACCAGGGACGAAAGTCAAACCAGCAAAAAGCCATTCCTTGACCAGATATCCTGTGCAGAGGCTGCCACCTCCCCCCTGGCAACCTACAGCAGGTGGGCAGGGGGACCGCAGCAAGGAGGGGCTGCCCAGAAAATGGCCGAGGTCAGGGAGGCCCCAGACCACACACAGAGCGCACAAGGACGGGGTCGCAGAGACAGGGAGCTGCTACATGACGAGGAGGTTGGGAGCAGGAGGGCGGCTGCACCTGCCCCCAGGAACCCCAATCCCCTCCCGGTGCGGCCCAAGCAGAGCAAGGCGCACCGCTGGCATCCTAAACCCTCAACCCAGCACTCTGGAGAACTCTCTGACCCCAAAGACCACAACGCACAAACCCCGCAGGTCCCTGGGCTCATCTCAGAACCCCGGGGGCTGGTCTCCCAAACGACCTGCTGCCTCCCCCGCTGCCTCCCCCGACTGGGTGCACCCAAACGGCACGGATTTAAAGAAACCCCCACCTTGAGAGACCACCCACGCCGGGGAGGGCGGGGAATCCGGATCCAGGAAAGCGGTCAGACCTGGAGGGAGCAGCGGGTTCCTCGGATCGGTCAGTGACACCGTGGCCTCCATGTCCCTTGGTCGTGGAGTGACCCCACCCGAGCGATATCGCCCCCAACCAGGACCCCAGCGCCCCCGCCCTCCCCGCTGCGCCGGCCCCCAGCTTGCGGCCCCGGGACCCTGCGGCCCGCACCGCCTCCCCCAGCCGCGCACCGGCCACGGCGGACACGAGACCCGGCCGGCGCGGGGACGCAGAGCCCGCAGTGCGACTGGCGCAGCCAACGAGGCGCGGGGCGCGCCGCCCGGACCCCAACCCCGCGGCCGAGGAGGGCACCCGTCCTGGATTCGAGAGCGCGCGGGCCGGCACGGGCCAAGGACCGGGCCAAGGTTTGGATCAGCGCTGGTTCGGGGAGGTAGGGTCGGGGCGGTGGGATGGGGTCGGAGGGGTCCGTCTGGGACCCGGGGAGAGGAAAAATGGGGGTCCCGTCCAGAACCTGGGGGAGTGGGGAGGGGGTCTCTCCCCGAGTGCGGAGGGAGGCTGCGAGGTACATTCTGGGCCCAGGAGAACGGGGGCGGGCAGGAGAATGAGGGAGTCCCCCCGTGCAGGGAAGGGGGATGGAAAGGTCCTTCCGGGACCCAGGAGAAGTAGGAGGGGTCCGCTTCGGGCTGCGGGTCGGGGACCACGGGGTGAAGCAGGGCGCCGAGCAGGACGGGGATGAGCAGGGAGCGGGGCGCGTCCCGGCCGCAGGCAGAGGGGGGAAAGCGCACCCTGGTCCGCGCGTGAGAGCAGGAGAGTCCAGGACCCGGCTTAGGAAGGGGTGGGGGTCCCGCGACCGTGCGTGTGGGTCGCAGAGCGGAGGCGCGGGGTGTCGGGGCCAGTCGCGGCGGGGAGGGACGCGCGCTCACCTTGGGTTTGTACAGCCACTTTCGGAACCTGTTCATCATCGCCGCGCCGCGCCGACCCGGCCCGCGGCCCTCGCCTCCGCAGCGCTGCGCCCTGGCCGGCTGCGGCGCGGGGCGGACGCGGGGGCAGGGCCGGGCCGGGGCCCGCGCGGTGCCTGGGCGGCGGGCGCGGGCGGAGCCGGGCGCGGGGCCGGGCGGAGGGCGGCGGACAGGTGCGCGGGGCAGGTGCGCGGCCGGAGATGCTCCGCGAGCGGCGCGCAGGGCGGACCCGCAGCCCGGCTGCAGGCGAACGGGCGGGCGGACGGACGCGGGCACGGGGGCGCCGGCTCCTCGCGGCTCACTGACACCCCGCGCCTCGCCGGCCACCGCGCCGCGCGCCGCACATGCGCCGACGCGCCGCGAGCCCCCTGCCCGCGGGCACCCGAGGCCGCCCAATCCCGCGGCGCCGCGCCGCGCCCCGCCCGAGGCGCGCTCCCCGCCGGAGGGCGACCCGGCGCTCCCGGAAAGGCCGAAAAACTACGAGTCCCGGGGGGGCATTGCGGGGGGCGGGGCCCCGGGCGCGGCGTCCTTGGCCGCACGGCGGACGCTGTGCATTCTGGGGCTTGTAGTCTTTCCGCAGGGAGCGCCGGCGCGTGCCGCGGTTGCTAGGTGACGACGACCAAACTGCACCGTCGCGCACACCCCCTGTCCCGGCGAGTGGCCGAGGTCCTGGCCGAGCAGGCGTGAGGTGCGGGGCCCGCCTGGGTTCGTGAGGCCTGCCGGACCCGCTGGCCCCCGCATCTGCTGTGGCGGCGGCAGGAGCGCCCGCGAAGCCGGCCGGCAGGTAGGAGGCGGGAGGGGAGCAGGTGGGAGCCGACGGGGAGGAGGGCGCGGCGCGTCCCTCGGCGTCCGCGCCTCTCCCGCCGCTTCCCGGGTCTGCAGGCGGTGCTCGGCCTCCTTGCTCCTCGCCTTGCGCTCGCTGACCGCCTTTCTGCGCGTCTTCCCAGCTCCCTGATTCAAGTTAACGGTGCTTTTGTTTTCTTGTTAATCGCCCCCAATAAACGGTGCTTTTTATAAAGACTTTCTACCATATTCACTACTTCCCCCAACCGTGCCCTAATTTGGATCCCTAAAGACAATCGCCGAAATCTAAGACCCTCTGATGTCTTGAGCAGAGAGCTAAAAACAAATGTGTTCAATACAAAACGCTTAAATTCCCATTGACAGCTGGAGAAACTGAGGGAGGAGAGGCTGCTGTGCTCTTGGCTGCAGGAGGGGAGTCCGGGTCAAGGACAGCAGTCGCCCGGCAGCTTCGCACTTTCCCCTGCCTCCCCCCCTCCCCCAGCGCCGCTTCTCTGGGTGCTCTGCAATGTGCAGATTTGGGGTGCAGAAACGGAAGGAATGTCTCCCCTGGTAGAGAACTTACTCTCTGAGACTCATGGTACCAATGACCCGGGGGTCGGTGCTCTGATGGTTCTGGACCCCGGACCTGTATGGTCTGTATGGTCTATGAGAGCCGATGAGTCTGGGCGCCCGCAGCCTCGGAGGTCCCCTTATGCGCTGGTGGTGGGCCCTGCTCATTTTTGAGCGCCGGGTTGGTCTCCCCTACACCCCTCCAGCTACTACCCAACGGCTGCTCCCCTAAGGAGCAAACCCCACCCACCCACCCACCCTGGGTTGGCTCTCATCGTCGGTTCTTCTGTCTCTTCTTTCTGGTGCCCCTCTCGTGGGCTCCGGGTCTGATTCTCACTCGGATCAGATTTTCACCCAGCTCCTCCAGAGGTCTTCATCAAAGTCGTCGTTGACCCGGATACTGCTAAGTCCGCTGAGCAGAGCCCCATCTCCTCCTGGAACTGTCAGCAGCGGGCAGCCCAGCTGAGTGCTCGCCTCCTGAACACACCACTCTGGAGTGGTTGGAACAGATGGCACACCCTGCCTCTCCCCCTGTGGTTGCTCCTTCTTGGCTGGGCTCCCCGCTCTTTCCCAGCCTCCTAACACGAGAGCTCTGGGGCTCAGTCCTTGGAAGCTCTTCTCTGCACTCCTTCCCTTGGTGATTAAAGACCAGTTTCTCCGGACCTTTCCAAAACTTCCAGCTCTAGCCTGAACATCACCCTGGGACTGCAGATTTTCCTATTCTTTGCTAGTGGAGGTCTAGCAAGTCCCCTCCAACTCAGCCTGCTGTCCAAACGGACTCTCGAACTTGCCCCCATAAGACCCGCTCCTCCCCAGCCAGTGCTTCTAGCATGAGAACTCAGGGTGGAAACTTGGGGGGCTGTTCTCCATGGTTCTGTCCTTGGCCAACTCCAAGGGGCTGTTCCTGCCGTGTGGAGGCCTCCCCCCATGCTTCCCAGTTTGAAACTGGGCTTGGGAGGAAGGCTGGCTACAGGGAAGTGAGTGTGTCAGACAAGGTCAGGGTCTGCTAGGGGCGCCTGGGTGGCTCAGTCAGTTAAGCATCGACTCTTGGCTTCGGTTCAGGTCATGATCTTATGGGCTGTGGAATAGAGCCCTGCGTCCGCTCCCCACTCAGTAGGGAGTCTGCTTCTTTCTTTCTCTGCCCCTCCCCCCACTTGCTCATGCCCTTTCTCTCTCTCTCTAAAATAAAAAATATTTTTAAAATATTTAGGGGCACCTGGGTGGCTCAATCGGTTAAGTGACTGCCTTGGCTTGGATCATGGTCCCAAAGTCCCGAGATCAAGCTCCACATTGGGCTCCCTGCTCTTGGGGAGCCTGCTTCCCCCTCTCCTCCTCCCCCTTCTCACATTCTCTATCTCTCTCAAATAAATAAATAAAATCTTTTAAAAATTTTTTAAAGATTAGATTCAGCTGCATGTAACAAAAAAACCCCAAGATCATATGCCCAAATAAGAGTTATCCAGCCCCAGTTATCCATGTTTCCATAAAGGAGGTTAGTGGGGGAGGCAATCCTGGAAGGTATAGCAGCCACAAAAACCCACCAGGAACTGGACTCTTCTTGCTTCCTTCTCTGCCATCTTGAACATGTTTCCTCACGGTCCAGGATGGCTGCCCAAGTTCCTGCCATCACTTCCTGAGTCCAGGCAGCAGGATGGAAAAGAGAAGCATGTATGCCTCTGCCTTTCAGAAAGAATTTCCCAAAATCTCACACCCTTGCACTTCATGGCATACCCAGCTGCCAGGGAGGCCAGAGAATGTCATCTTCCGGCTGGGCAATAATAAACCCAAATAAAACTCAGTGCTTTGTTACTCAGGAGGGAAGGGGGACTGGAACTGAAAAAGCAACCAGCAAAACCTGTCGTGTGGGTCTGCACTTCGAGCACAAGCCACCAGAGCATGACTTGGCAAAAATCCCTCAGAGACTTACTCAGACTCAAAAGCCAGAGAGAGAATATATTTGAATTAATGCACATTTGGTACCTATGGAAATGAAGGCTCTCGAGTGGCTGAGAGTGTTGGTTTGTGCCGGATGGAGTTTAAACCTCCTGTAATCTCATTTCTTTCTATAAAGGATTTACTGAGAAGAGAGAAGCTTTGGTCCAGCCCACCTTTAACGTTTCCTTAAATATGAGACAGTCAAGTCTTGATTAGGGGAATTAAATCTTGGGAATTAAGTGGCACTTCCCACATCTCTGGTTTTACCCCCTTAAAACAAAGCGAGGAGCTAAGAGCACGTATCAGAATTGGACGACTTTTCTACCCGTCTCCCACCCGACCCATCATCATGTTGACTAAGCTCATAGGCTAACTTCAGTGGGAGCACAGAACTCCAAGGTCTCTTTTCCTGATGTCCACCTTCTTGGCTCTGTGCCGGAGTGAGGGTGCAGATCCCCTGCCCCGAGTCCTGGGACTGCTAGTGAGCCGGGGACCCCTCCCTCCTCCCCGCAGCCCCCCCCAGACTCCCCTCTGCAGCCGCCACGTGGCTCATGCTGTCATCGCTTCCAGTGTGTTCCACCCAGGCCCACTCTGCGTTTGGGGGAATGGCCTGGGTGGTTCCCTTGCTCTTCGTGGACTTGCGTCATCACCAAAGGGCCCCCTGGAGCCTGCTTTCTTCAGAATGTTCTAGCAGCAGGACAGGAGGGAGGGCAAGGAAGTCATCCTGCCCCGGGGAGTACGTCCCCTGCGTGCAGACCGCCCACATCAGCTGCCGGAGGGAGGGAGCCCTTTCTGGCTGTTCATGGTTCCTCTAAGCTGAGCTGTGTTCAGAGCAGAGGCAGGATGGTGGGGTCAAGGGCCAGCCCCATCCCAGGGCAGCACCCCCAAGTGACAGCCGGCAGAAGGGGGGAAAGAACGTGCATCCTTAACATTGTTTCTAAAAAGACGGACTTTTCCAGGCTGCACTCATTTCCTTGTGAGCTCTGGAATGTGTGAATGTTATTTGTCTTTATTATGTCGACATGATGCCCCTTTCACCCAGGTATGGCTCCCCCTGAGATGTTCTCGGGAATCAGGCAGAGAGGCAGTCAGGAGAGCTTTAGAACAAGCCTGGACCTTGGGCTCCACGGGCAGGAAATCCTCCCTGGGGTTGGGGAGCCTGACCCCCCACCTCAACCCCCAACTCAACGAAGGGCTTGTTCTTGTCCACATTTACTTGCTTAGTAAATCTTGTTGTGGTATCTGTTATCCTCCAATTGAGTAAAACAATGAAACTGAGCTCCGCGGAACTATAGCATCTGTGGGGACACAGGTCTAAAACAGCACTAACATGATCTTTGGGGAAGTCTCTCTGGGTGTCAAAGCCATCCTTCAGATTAAAACTTAGAGTGCCCGTTAGGGTACCGGATCCTCTTGCCCTTGTTTGCGCCCTGTGGCTCACCCCGCAGACGCAGCTGCAGCGCTGGCCGGGGACTGGCTCCGTACGGGCCCGAACTCAGAGGTGGGAAAGCAGGGTCCTCCTGCTCCAGCTGCTCACGAGGGCGTCACGCAAGTTTGGACGAGTTCCGAGGAGGCACAGAGAAGGGACGAGCTGGGGGAGGAGGAAGCCAGCCTCTACAGGGGCTGTGTTTGCAGCCAGTATCGTGGGATGCCTAGGAGCCCACCAGGGAGAGGACAGGGAATTTCCAGGGTGGGGAGATGCATGTCCAGGGCTTGTGAGCCGGTGAGAAGCCCAGGCCGACAGAGCTGTGGTGAGGCGGGGGAAGCAGGGGGAGGGCCCCGGGCACTGGGATCCCAATCTAGGAAGGGTCCCCCAGGAGCTGAGAACTTGGGAGGGTTTGTTCATGATGGCTGTTAGTGGCAGGGGACCCCCTGACCTGAGACCACTCCTCCCAAACCTCTCTCCCCTCAGAGGGTGGCACCGCCCCTGTCCCATCTCCCAGGGGCCTCGGGTCCTCCTGCCCTTCCCCCACACCGGAAGACCTATCTGGAAGGACAGGGGCTGTGCTGTGGGGTAAGATGAGGACCAGGCCTGGGGTACCTGGTGAGGGGGTTTATCCTCACCTGGAAATGTCCCACAGCCTCTCAGACACGGGGTCCCAGAGAAGAGGGCTTGCATGAACACAAGCAGCCAGTTAGGAGGGTTCATCCCCTGGGGCCCCGGGCAGCCCACCAGCCTTGAGGTGTCCAAGCCCCATCCCACCCAGCAAAACCTCTGATGCCCGAGGACAGGTGGTCAGGGTGAGGAGGGGGGGGCCGCTTTCTGTGGCCTTTAAAAAGCCCCTTTGTCCAGGCGCCTGGGCAACTCTATCAAAAGGTTAAGCATCGACTCTTGATCTCAGCTCAGGTCTTGATCTTGGGGTCGTGAGTTCAAGCCCTGTGTTGGGCTCCACAGTGGGCCCAGACCTACTTAATAAATAAGATGTCCCTTGGTCCATTCGCTGCATTAGGGAGAGAAAAACCCAATTTTACTCAGGCAAAGATTGCAAACGGTGGAAATAAGTCTTTCCCAGGACTTCACCAGAGTCAATGTCTCCTCCAGGGCCCCCAAGGCCTGACGCTCCCTCAGTCTGCAATCCAGGCCGCAGGGAGGGGTCCCTCGGAGCCAGGCCCCGGGCAGACCCCACTCCCTGGAGTCCATACCCTGCACCAAGATAAAGAACTGTCTGCACACCCCTCAGTGCCGCCTTTGGCTCGGAGATTCCTTCAGGTTGTGCCCAGAGCTCGTCCCCGCGGTACTGATTGCTCACGCGCATGGCGGGGCAAGACCGGATGTAGAAGTAGGGACTGTGTCACACCAGAGCCCCCAAGGGTCTCGGCCATTGCCTCCGGCAGTTCGCCCTGGATTCTGTAGGGCCACTGGCTGGTCTCAGTGCGTTTTCCCGTTTCAAGACGACCTTCCTGGTCACACACCAGAGAGACTCCCTATGGCTTCGGTCTCTGCAAAGCTAGGGGTGGGCCCCAGGAGCAGCCCCTGAGGGGACAGCCCCAGGTCAGGCCTGCAGGGCTGGGTGGTGCGGGGCCCAGGAGTGTAGCCAGCCAGCAGAGGGGAGAGGATGCAGACTGGTCCTGATCTTGACCAGGGCAGTGTCGAAGCCTCATTCCCTGGGCACTTGGTAAAACCCATTCAGGACCGTGCCGGGTGCAGGGCTCTACTGGAGCCCCTTGTGCTGGGTTCTAATGTCCTTGGCCTGCCACCTACTGTCACCTTCCTGGAAATTGTCCTGCTTCCTGGTCTCTTGTCTGCTCCTCGATGGGCTCCCTCTGCAGGGAAGGGTGTGGGGCCTTGTCTGTCCGCACACACCGTCCTTCTGCCCAGGCCGGAGATGGATTCCCTGCTGGGAGTCTGAGGCCACTCTAAACTCCTGTCCCTTCTGAGGCCACCTGCCGTGTCCCTCGGCGACAGAAAGCACTTGGGAGCCCCGGGAAACCTGGCCATCCTTCACCTCTGCGACATCTTCTCACGTGGTTCCCCTCTTCTCTTTCCCTAGGGCTGTTACGGGGCACCTGGACTTTTTGGGGTGGTCCTCCGGTTTCTGTGTACTCTCCTCCTACCTTCTGTATCTCCCCCTGTTTTTAAGATTCTATTTATTTATTAGGGAGAGAGAGAGACGTACAAGTAGGGGGAAAGGCAGAGGAAGAGGGGGAAGCAGGCTCTCCGCAGAGCAGGGATCCCAACACGGGGCTCGATCCCAGGACCCCGGGATCATGACCGGAGCTGAAGGCAGAGGCTTAACCGACTGAGCCCGCAGGGCCCCTGGACTTCATCTGTTTTGCTCTCTGGGAGGTTTGGTCGACTTGACCCCCCACCTCTCATGTTTATGGCTTTGGTCCTGCTGCCGGATTTTCACTTGGAAACTCCATTTCCCGCCGCATTGACCACACTTCCTCGTTCCCCGGAATCCCGTATGGCTCGTCCTTGGGAGGGAGTTTGCTTGAATCTGGGCTTTAACTCCACTCCTCCCCCAGCTGAGGGGGCGTCCGGGGTGTCTGGTCCCCACTCCCCTTAAAGCGTGGGGGGACTCAGCCCATGGCCGCATTGGCTGAGACAGGCTGTCTCCCTGGGTTGGTTTTTCCACTCGGTCCCTGGGGGGGCCTCGGTCTGGGGGCTGCTGTCTGGAGTCACCCCAGCTTGTCGGGGTGAGAGAGAGGTGCCCCCATAGTCCCCAGGGCCCAGCAGCCTGGTTCTGCCAACAGCGGGTGCCCGGGGGGACCAGCAGGGGCACGGCGGGTGGGGAGGGGGCCTCTGCTGGGCTGGCCGCCCTCCTCTGAGGGCAATTTGGGGGTAACTTATTAGAACCAGTTCGTGGGGGCCCAGCCCCCCCCAAACAGCTACTCCAGCGTCTCCCAGCGAGGGTCTCAGTAAACTGGTCTCCTGGGGCTAGAAGGTTTCTGGAATGTTCAGGCCTGGCCCCTTACCAACTGTGCATTCTCTCCAGGGGTCGGCTCCTCCGTCTTTAAAATGGGGGTGTTGAATCTGGTGACCCGAGGACTCTTCTTGCTCCAACCTTTTGGGATTAGGTTGCCCACCCCTCTGGGCGAGGCCTGCTGCCTAAAGAGTCCCTGAACCCCAGCTGGGCTGAGAGATGCTCGGAGCCCCTCCCAAGCGGCCATCCCCACCTGAGCACAGCTATAGGCCTTGGGGCCACAAGGGGGTGCCTGGAGCCTCTGGGGGCTGTGGGTGAGGGCTCCCCAAGGCCAGCCTGGGCCTCGCGGGTAGCAGGGGGTTTCAGGGATGCAGTCCAGGAAGTGGGCCCGGGTCACCCAGGCTGGGGTCCCTCTTTCCCGCTAACACGCCTCCGTGGGAGAGGCCCCAGGGCCCCCGGAGCGGCCGTCTGTGGACAAGGGGTCTGTGTTTGCCACCTGCTGAGCCGACAGCCCAGAGGCCTTGGAGCGCATGACCTGGTTTGCTTTTAGGGTCCCGCCCTGGGAAGATGGCCTACTATGGAAAATGCATTGAAACTGTCATTGAGCAATTGAACAAATTTCAGCCCAAGAAGGATAATCCTGAGCAGTTCCTGGAGGCAACGTCCACGGTGCTGCAGGTAGGGCCGGAGGGCAGCTCGGGCTCTCTGGGAGGCGTGCCTGTGACACCTGTCACGTAGCTGGTTACTTTCTAGCAAACAACATCAAATTCCTTCCTCACAGCTGCTTCCCTTCCGACCTGGGGGTGGGCCTTGGGCACAGCTCCTGGGCGTGCTCAGTGTCACTGTAGGTCACGATGGTGACCCTGCGGGGGCCGGACACCCTCTGGGCCTCAAGAGGCACTCTTAGCGTCCAGAATGTGTGTCACACCGGTCTTGTGAAAAGAAACAAGGGCACCGCGGCTCAGGACACGCCTGCGCGGTGCCATCCCAAACAGAAACTAGGGAAGAGTCAGTCCGGATGGGCCGCCACTCCGGAGACCGGCTCTCCCCCGGGCAGCTCCACACGGACAGTGAGCGGGCTGACCGGCCTCCCGCAGAGCAGCGAGGCCCACAGGAGCCCCCACTCCTTCCTCCTGTGACCCACACCTGGAAGAAATAAGGGACCTTCCCCCCCGGCGACTCAGCTCTGTCCCCACGCCCCTGTCCCTGTCTGTTTCTCCCCCAACTGCAGCCCACACCCATTTCGAGCACATGCAGAGACCGCTGGGTGGGATCCCAGGATGGGAGCCGAGCGGCTGTGGCCCCCCTGCCCCCTCGGCAGCCCTCGGAGGACTCGCTGGGACCGAGGACTCTGGCCTTGCGTCCGCCCGCCATCCGTCAAGGGTGGGGCTCAGGGAGCAGGAGCGTGCATTGTGGGGGGCTCCTTCAGGACTTTGGGATGTGGGGCCCGTCGGATGGGGCCCCGGGGAAAATCTGTGGGGTAGCCCGCCGTCCGCCGCTGGCCCATCACCCTCTGGCAGCGAGGACACCTGCACCTGCAGGGGCTCCAAGGCTGCGCTGCGGCATGAACCCGCTCTGTCTGGGAGCTTTGCCTCCAATTGCTTTATCAGGGCCCTGGGGAGCTATCGGGGCGCCCACCCTCACGGGGACAGCTGAGGCCCCGCCTCCGGACCCCCCCACCTGCTCAGCTGCGGTCTCTGCCGGGCCGCAGATGGACCCCTTTCCGTTGGGGTGTGGCGGGGTATCTTCCTCCTCGTGGGCAGCCTGAAAGCGCAGAGGAAAGACAGGGGGGGCGGGCGGGGGCCTGCGGAAGGGACTGTGCGCACGCCAAGGCTGGAGGGGCTCCAGCATCGAGGGACTGTCCCAGCAGAGAAAGCTTGGGACGCTGCTGAGCCAGGGCCTGCTCCCAGTGTCCCACGGGCAGGGCCCGGGCGGGGCTCGGGGGCACTCCTCCCCCCACGCCCCTGCAGCCCTCTCTCGAGCTCTCGCCCTGGGACCTGAGGCGTGGTGGGGAGGTGGCCAGGCCACAGCACTCTGTCCCCGAGCAGAGCCAGCCCCCACTGCGCTCACTTGGGGCCTGGCCCCTGGGCCGCTCCAGGGCACGGCTGGGCCTGTCTGCCCGCCACGGGTCCTTCCCAGCAGCCACGACTGCCGTCAGTCCTCTCGTCCAAAAGAAGGGCCTCCCTGGAGGCTATCACCTTGGTGTCCCTGCTGTGTCCCAGCCCCCTGCCCGCGCCTCTCCACTGCTCGGCACAAACAGTAGACTTAATGTCTTTACTTCTCAATAACAACCGTTACAGAAAGTTGGGTTTGTTACCACAAATAGTGTGGGGCGTTTTCCCCCACTACCAACCAGTTATTACCGGCGAGCCTCGCGTGATGCCCCCCCTGCCGTGTGTGTTTCTGTGGGGACGGAGACCGGCCTGGCGTCCACACCCCCAGAGAGCCGCCCCGCGTCACTGCGATGGGCGCCGACGCTCACACCAGGTGGAGAGGCAGCTGCGTTTTCTGGCACGCTGGTCCCTCCCGGATCCTTTCAGAGGTCCACCTCGCGTCCAGGCGGCTGGGACAACACACTCTGGTCTCCAGCTGTCAGAAGATTGGTGCGATGCGCTGCTTTTGTTGGACCAAGGCTCCAGACGGCCACCTGACAGAGAATGACCCGGCCCGTAAACGGATTGGCCGTCGGGGAAGGCAGGCTTCTTGGTTCCAAAAAGATCAGTCGCAGTCCTAACCGCTGGTTACCAGTGAATGTGACCTCACTGAGAAACACCGTCTTTGCACATATAATTAAGAATGTCGTGGTAAGATCGTCCTTGATTCAGGGTGAGCCCCAAATCCAGTGACCAGCATCCTTGTAAGATGAGGGAAATCTGGACACAGACGCAGAGACACAGGGAAGAAGGCCATGTGACCTCAGGGGCAGAGTTCAGTGATTCGTCTATGAGCTACAGACACCGGGGTGCCCGAAACCACCCACAGGAGGGGAGAAGCACAGCGTGGACTCTCCCTCTGGTCCCCAAGAAGGGACCGGCCTCACGACACCTCCTGGACTTCTGTCATTCCTGTTGTGTTCAGCTGCCAAGTGGGTGGTCAAATTTGTTACAGCAGCCCCAGGACATTTGCACAGACAGGGAGCCTGCTGGGGCTGCCAAGGAAGGAGGGGCCAGGTTGGCACGCTCAGGGTGGCTGCCAGAATGCTGACTCTGGGGACCGGGTGGAGAGGTGGTCAGATGGAGCCCGGTTGAAGGGTGGGGAAAGGTCCGAGGGTGTGTGGCTGGGGAAGGGCGCCCACTTCCTCTCTGCAGATCCATCTCTAGATCACAAAGGGATCCGTCATCGCCACGGCGCGTGTGGTGCTGAGACGTGGGGGCTGAGCCTCCCCAGGCACCGGAGGAACCGGCTGGAGCTGGAGAAGGGAGGCAGGGACGGGAGGGGCGAGGGTGACCAGGCACGCTGCCAGCAGGCGTCCTGCACTGGCCCGAAGGCCTGGCTCCCCTGGGCTCCCCTGTGCTCCCGGACGGGCCCTCGGGCTGGGATGGGACTGTGAAGGAGCTCCCCCCTGCACCCCCGCGCCCCCGGCTCCGAGCTCTGACCCCCACAGTTAATGTCACTTGGGAACAGGCGACATTAGAGCACCAGGATGGTGGGCAGGATTGAGTTTCCTGTAGGGGGTCGGATGCTGGGGGGCGGTGCTCCGTGGGCCCGGCCTTGAGAGGCCTCCCTACCCGCACACTCCTAGGGCCCTGTGGCCAGCTGGCGTGACGGCTGGGCCACCAGCCTGGACAGGTGGGCATAGGAACCTCCAGAGAGTCGACCAGGGCCTGCGGGACACAGGTGGTAGCCCATGAGGTCTCCGCCAACCTCCGACAAGGGTCTGGCTTTGAGAGAGAGCACCTGAGGGGTGGGAGGTAGGGAAGAACGGGGACCTGCCGGGCAGAGGGGTCTGCATGAGCCAGGGACAGCGGAGTCTTGACCTGTGGCAGGTGCTATGTGGGTACGGTGGCCCAGTGGGGCCTGAGTGTGTAGAAGCTTGGACCCCGGGGCCATCCTGGCAGCCGGCGGGCAGGGGCAGGCAGGCAGGTGAGTCCTGAGCAGGAGAAAGGAAAGGTCAGCACGGGGCTAGCAGGAGAGGCACTGGACAGCTGGTCAGTCCTACAGTGCAGGGGTGAGGCGGGGTGGGAAGAGGTCTGACAGTGCAGGGGTGAGGCAGGGCAGGAAGAGGCCCAGCCCAGCCCCCCAGCAGGGGGAGAGGTGCTGGGGAGGGTGGCAAGAGGAAAGGGAGGGGGCTCATGCAGGAGGGTAGAAGGGAAGGCAGGGGCCAGGGGACGGGGGCCTGGAATCACCAGCCATGGCCTTGCCTGGGAGGCGGCGGGGTGCCAGCGGCCACATCCCAGAGCGCCATTCTCGCTCTTCCGGTCGGTAGCTTCACAGGAGGCCTGGGCTCAGGAAATCCTTTTTATTTGAGTTTTTTTTCAGTGCCTCATTTATTGACATCAAAGATCCAAAATCCCAAAGATTCAAAATGGCGTCCAGCGGGGGGTGTCCCTCCCCCACTGGCCCTCCCGGGAGACAAACAGAGACCAGTGTCCCAAGGTTCCTTCCGGAGACCGTGTAGGCCTCTCTCGCAGACACACTACGTGTGTCAAAAATTACAGCTACGTGGTATCTTCTATACATGAAAACATCATGTTTATGTAAACTTTTTAAACAGTTTTAGCCATTGGTGGCCCCTGGTCGCCCAGTCCTGCACTTGGCCGTTGGCACTGAAGCGTCCCCAGGGGCTCGTTCTGTGTTGTGCACTGTGACCTCCTGCCGGCTGCGCCATCAGGCAGCCCTCCCCGGCCGATGGGCTTGGAGGTTGTTTCTGGTATTTCACGATGAGAAGCACCGCAGGGCTGACCGGCCTGCCCGGGCCTCTAGGCTGGGGTCACGACCCAGAAGAGGCAGCTTCCCCATGAGAGAATGCGGGCCCGGGTGAGCTCCGTAGACTCAGCCAGCTGACCCCCCACGGGGAGCGACACACTGACCGTGTCCTTGGTGGCAGGGAGTGTTCCCCTCCAGTCTGGCGTATGCACTGTGCTGGCAGCTGGTTTCATCGTTGCCAAATAGGTGGGAAAGCGCACTCGGGGTAGTTATAATCAATATTTCTCTTATTTTAGTTCCTGAGTTTTGAAATAGTATGTGTTTCTGTGTCTGAACTATCTGTTTGGACCTGAATCTGTTGGGAAACAGTGTTTGACTATGAGAAAATCCAGGCAAGCAATGGCTTAAAGAAATTAGAGGCATCTTTGCTCACATAGGAAGCAGTCTGCAGGCAGGGGGTCTAGGCTCAGTGGCTCCGTGGGGCCATTAGGGATGCATTCTCCTTCCTCTCTGCTTGGCGCTCCTTAGAATGTACCTTGGTCTTGCAGTCACAAAACAGCTGCCCTGCCTCCAGCATTGCATCCATATCCCAGGTAAGAAGAGGAGAAAGGCAAACGGCACAAGGCAGGTGCCAGGTGAATCTGCCTAACTTTCTAAGAGCCTTCTTGGAGACTATACTGGGCAATCTGCCATTAAATTTCATTGATTAAAGCCCTTTGCTACATCAGCAGGGGGCTAGAAAAAATTCTGGCTGAGCACACCATCCACGATGAGATAGCATTCTTCTGTTGGGCAGCAGAAAGGGAGAAGGGCTTGTGCCGACATCCGGCAGTCCCAGCGTCCTCTCTCTGCTCTTCTTGGCTTCAGTCTTGGCATCACTGATGAGCAGGGCCCCTGGTTATTGTGCCTTGTGCTGAAATCCGCAGCCAGGCCCCTTTCCTGCCCGAGACCTCATCTCGCCCCCGGCGCTAACTCTGGTGCCGGCAGGCAAGCCGGGGTGGGGAACTCCTGCGGGAGGCAGCCGGTGATGGTGGGACGTGGGCAGGCTTGCAGGCCGCTGGGTCGCCTGCCCCCGGGCCTGGTCCCCTCCCAAGACTGTCCATGAAACTGTTATCCAAGGGCTTGCTGCCCTCCCCGGGGGCCAGCCAGGGACCGTGGATTTGGGAATCCTGAACTGGACTGAGGCCAAAAATGGTATCACAACACTCGGAGGCCCCTGGGCAGCCTTTGCCCTCCAGGTTCTGTGACCGAAGCTGGTTTGGGGTTAAGGGTCAGCTCGGGTTAAAGGTCAGCACTGGGGCCCTCTCTGCAACTCAGCCCTGGTCCTACCTCCTTTTGGAAAAAGCCCGGCCAATCCAGCCCCAGCAACCCTCCGCTGGCCCGGCCAGAAGGACTTGGTCTGGCGCTCAGCGGCCTCTGACCCATGTCACGCCACCAGGCCTCAGTCTCCCCTCTGTGACCAGCGGGGTTCCCTGGGGGCGAGGACCTGGCCCTGGGCCCCCCAAGCCCATGGGCTGTGGTGTCATTTACTGCTTGGCTCTGCGTCTTCCAGGACCCCTGGGCCCCATGCAGCCCCGCCTGACCTGCTGCCTGGGGACTGACGGGCACAGGCTCAAGGCTCTGACCTTATTAAAAAATACAGACTCACGCTTCCCAAACGCAGACGTCATGAATTGAGAAGCGGAGTCACTGCTGTCTGAGCCTCGGACGCAGGCGTCCTGCAGAGTCATCAGCCTCGCTCCGGCCCCGCTGACTCACTGCTCTCCCGCCTGCCTGCGGGGCCGCCCGGGGCTCCCTTGGACGACGCATGCCCGGTGTGGGCTCAGCCCAGGGCTCGGGGGCCGTGCAGGGAAACCGGCGCAGAAGCCTGGCTGGACGGAGACCCCGCTCTGTGCCCGGCCTGCGCTCAGCGAGGTCTCCAGGTCCCCACCAGGGCCCATGGAGGCAGGATGTTGTGTTCCCTCTCTCGACACCGGGGTGACATTCTCGCAGGGACGGGCGATCAGCCGCCAGTGTGCGCAGGGGCGAGGGGGCTGGCCGACGTCTGACTGTGGGGAGGTCAGGGGCGCCAGGTCAGGTGGCACCTGAGCACTCCTGCTGGGAGTGAAGGAGCAGGTGTGCAGGGAAGAGCACTGCGGGCAGAGGGAACAGCCAGCACGGAGGCCCTGAGGGGACGTCCTACACGCTAGAGAAGCAGAGGGAGGCCAGTGTAGCCGGAGTGGGGCCAAGGTTGGGTAGGTACTCAGGGGGAGCCTCACTGGCCACAGTAAGGGCTCCTTCTGGAAGGTTCTACAGAGAGACAGATATGATGTCACTTCCATTTTAAAGGAATTGTTTGGTGGCCAGATTGGAAATAGAGGACGGGCAAGAGGAGGAGGCCCTGAGGCCTTGGGTGGGAGCCGAGGGAGGCATCGGGCCTTATTGTGAACAGCAGGCAGAGTTTGGCTGGGGCACGCGGGTCTGGGCAGAGCCCAGGAGGCCAGCCCCCCGCATGGCCACCAGACAGACGAGTGAGGGGAGGACCAGGAGCACACAGAGCTTTCTGGAGCCCAGGGAGGGCCGGCTGGGCAGGGGCCCCAGGGGCGGAGTGCGGACGGCGAAGGAAGTGGGCCCCGAGACCAGGGGCCTGCGAGCCAGGGAGCCTGCAGGACTGTCGGCCTGAGAGCGTCGCTGCAGGGGGCCCGTGCAGGCCGACAGGGCCAGGCTTTGGTGCGCGATGCCCACGCTCAGAGCCCCAGCCTGGGGAGGCCGGGGCTGCGCGTCGGTCACCTCCCTGGCCCTGCTGTCCTTCCTGTAAGGGCAGGACCAAACCTGCCCTGGAACCGCGGGGACAGAGCCCCCTGAAGAACACGGTGCCCGGGCTTCCAGCCCCCGTGGTGCTTGTGGGACGGATACCGTGAGCCAAGACAACAATCAGATGTCCCGCTCACGCCTGTGGGGAACCAGACTCTCCGGGGTCCTGTGGCTCCTCCGGCAGCCCTCAGGTCGTCTCATTTCTGTTGTTTTCTTAGCATGAAAACAGGAGGAAACCATGAAGGAAAAGATAGATTTGACCTCAAAAAAGAAAAAAAAAAGGGAGAAACAAAAATAACTATCATATTAACGAGCATGTTTGTTGCCTCACTATATAAAGAGCTCATGGGGACACCTAGGGGCTCAGTCGGTTAAGCATCTGCCTTGGGCTCAGGTCATGATCTCAGGGTCCTGGGATCGAGTCCTGCATCGGGCTCCCTGCTCAGCAAAGCGCCTGCTTCTCCCTCTGTGCCTCCTCCTGCTTGTGCTCCCTCTCCCTCCCTCTCTCTCAAATAAAATCCTTTAAAAAATAAAATAAAGAGCTCATAAAAATGATTAAGAAAAATGTCCCAATAAAAACTTCACCAAGAATGTAAATTGGTAATTCACAAGTACAAATAAATGCCCAGTAAACATAGGAAAATCTCACCGATAATAAAAAAAATTCAAACTAAAGCAACGGGACACCAAAATGTATCTAAGATTGGCCCTCCCAAACAAATTGTTTTAATGACACTGCAGGTGAGTTTATTTTGACGAGCTTTGCCTGTCGGGGGCTGATCTGAACTTCGGCTCCTTCCCGCAGGAGTGGTCTGGGGGCCGCATTCACAGTTCTGAGGGGCGTCGCGGTGGCCGAGGTGGCCTTGCCCCGCCCCCCACCCCCCACCCCTCACCGGGAGACTCCTGCCCCTGACCCGGCCCGACCCGGAGGCTCCTACCCTTTCCCCTTGCCCTGAACTTCTTCCATACTCGCGACAGGGACGGTCCGGCATCCCGCGCAGCGTAGTGTTTGCAAAATCCGCACATTACCATGAACGTGGCAGGTTTAATACAACATATATGAACTAGTCTAGAATTTACAGCACGGGACGATACAGGATTATTTTCTTTTTCTCCTAAAATGGAAAAGCTTGGAACGTGTGTCCAGCAGCGATGGAAAACATTTTGTCTTTCCGTGTGAAGAACCGTGCAAGGCCGACGTGCCGGCCGCTCGGGGCCGTCCTTGGTCCCCGCGGGAGGGCCGCGCGACCGCTCCAGCCGGACCCGGGTCCGGACTCAGACTCCAGCCGGACTTCAGCCGACGATCCAAGTCGAAAAGAACAAGGCAGAGGATACGGGGAAAACGCTTAGAAGAGTTTTCTTAAATGCCCTGAACTATTCTCGTGTGTGGGTGTCTCCTGCATTTTGGATGGTTCCCTTCCATTCCCAGAAGTGATTGCTGGGCTGAAGGGCACGGGGGGGGGGGGGCAAGGTGCCCGAAACGTGTCCCCAGACAGCTTGTGGGAAAGGCTCCTGCCCTCACGCCAGGCCCCCGTGCGGCTATGCGGGCAGACTGGATGTCCCCTCTCACTCTTCTTTTCAAAAGTTTAATTTCTGTTCTGACTAAGCGCCGCTGACACAGTGTAGCGGTCTCCCCGGCGCGACCCCCCCCCCCAGGCACAGTCCCTCCCGTTGCTGGTAATTCCCGCCTGCTCTGTGTACCCGACAAGTCCCCCAGAGGCTCCCTTACCGTTTTCTTTTTACTCTGGGGGTTACTTCTTCAACAACTCGTCCGGAAACCTTGCTAAGAGCTTCCTTGTGTTTCCTACTCTGGTGAAACACACGTGAGTAGACTTCACCGCCTTAACCCTGTGAAACGCAAGGTTCCTGGGCATTCAGTACCTTCACGTTGCGCGGCCGTCCCCGCCAGCCCCAGGACCTTCTCCTCTTCCCCAGCAGCAAGCGTCCCCGTGAAGCCCCAGCGACCCGGCCCGCCCCTGGGCCCCAGCAGCCTGCTCTCCGGTCCCGGCAGTCTGGCTTCTCCAGGGGCCTCCCGTCGAGAAATCACACGCTTGTCCCTTCGGCATCATTCCCACGTTTATTTCTGCCTTTGCCCCCAGCTCGCCGTCCCTGCCCAGGAGCACCCGACGGACCACACCCCGGGGCGAGGTGGGGGGCCCGCTGGGTCCGAGGCTCCGCCCAATGCTATGGGGGGTCCCTGACTGAGCTCCTCCCCGCACGGAGGGACGCCTGGCCCTGGCCCTGGCCCCTCCCGGCCATTTCCCTTCCAGACCCTGAGCCCCCAGAAGCAGGCATTCACTCTGGAGCTGCTGTCCGGGTGCCTCGAGTACCGGAAGCTGCTGGCCGTGGTGGTGGACGCCTTCTACGTGCGGGCCGGCTGGCTCTACTCACAGGCCGACTACAGCCTCTTCCAGGGTAGGTGTCCCCGCGGGCCTCGCGGCCCTTGTCTCCGGCACGAGGGCCGTGGACTCGCAGCAGCTGTGATGACCCGGGGAAGTGGGGGCACATGGACACTCCTCGGGTTCCTGCTGTCTCCGCGGCACTCCCACTTTGTGGGGTCTCCCGTGGCCCCTCACCCCGCTGGGTCCTCGGGGATGCCTGTGAGCGGGCAGGCCGGGCTCCACCTGACAGGCACTGACACAGACTCGGGCCCGCTGAAGGCCACGGGGCTCCTGTCTGGCGGGACAGGGCCTGGGCACTGAGAGGTGCTGGGGGCCGAGCTCGGTGCTGGACGTCAGGTCGGGAGCTGGCTGCTGGGCCCCACCCACACCCCCGGACGCTCGGCTCGAGTCCCCGCGTGTCGCTGGCCTGCTGTCGGTGTAACCAACAGTCCCTCGGATGGCCCTCACCTGGCCCGGGGACGTTCGAGTTCCGGTTGGCTCCAGGCTACCTGGTCTCCCAGCATTAACAGACGAAAATCCAAACTTAGCGCCGGGCACTCACCGGTGTGAGACGACCCCATTTGTGCTGTTGTGTCACCCCCTCACTTTCCGGGGGCGCCAGGTGCGGCACCCGCCCTGACGGTGGTGGGGCCTACGCGCTGTCGGGCCCTGGCCTCTGGCCGACCCCCCCGAGGTCCAGTGCTGGGGCGCAGGGGGACCCCCGGCGTCGGCCCTGCGCTCACCGGCCCTGTCTCCCCAGTGATCTGCTACCTGGCCACGTTCCAGCTGCAGGAGCTCGGCTTTCAGCTCTTTTGCGACATCATCAGGGCCCAGCCCGTGGACAAGATGCACAAGGTGAGGTCCCTCCACCGGCCCTGTGTCTCCCCTTTTTTTTTTAAGATTTTGTTTATTTGACAAAATACAAGAGAGAGAGGGCAAGACAGGGGAGCGACAGAGGCAGAGGGAGAAGCAGGCTCCCCGCTGAGCAGGGACCTGGATGCGGGCTGATCCCAGGCCCCCGAGGTCATGACCTGAGCTAAAGGCCGATGCTGACACATGATTCTTGTGCGGCCTGGCCCACCCCCCGAGAACAACCTGTTCCCAAGGCCCACCGCTCAGGTGCACCTTTGGGGACCAGACGGAGGCATCCTATTTCCTGGCTCGAGGGGTCTGCAGTGGTCCCCTGACCCCCCGACACAGGAGCCCCCCAGCAGGGCGTGGCCATCCCTCCACCACGCTCCAGGACTGGGACGGGCTGCCCCGAATGCCCAAACACCGTGTGCAGAAGCCACAGGGTGCGGGGCAGCCCCTGGAGTGGGCACCCAGCACAGCAGGTGGGCAGGGGGCAGGGCCCCGCCTCTGTTCCGAGGAGGGAGGGTCTGTCCTGAGGGGCCCCCTGCCCAGGTCCCCTCTCGTGGTGCGTTAGCCACACCCACCCGTTGGACGCTGCCTTGTGTGTGAGGGGACCTGCGGGTTGGGGTTCTGGGCCCAAGACCCCCTAGTGGTTCCTGTTTCTCCCTCAGTTCCTCGCGTTCTTCTTCAACCCCTTAAACCTGTGTTCGTGGATCAAGGATGAGTGGAGCCTCATCTACGAGACCGCCCACGTGCGAGAGAACTGGATCGACCCCCTGATGAGGTGGGAGGGGCGGGGAGCCTCCGTGTGCCCCGCTCCACAGAGCCACCCTCACAGCCTGTGCCCGTGCCCCTGACAGGCTTGGGCGAACGCTGGTTTCACAGCCACAGGCCAGGGCCTGCAGGCGAAGGACCAGCACGGGGGTCGGGGTGAAGCTCCCCTCATTGCTTCCCTTCTGATAGGGCCTGGGGGGGTGTCCACTGGGCTTCCGGGGGCCAGAGAGGCTGTTTGGGCCCAAGCATTCCATGTTAGGTACCAGCCCAGGGGAGGCAGAAGCCCTTCTGTGGGAAGGAAACTGTCGCCCTGGGGTCGTGGGGTGTCCTCAGAGCTGCCCCTGCCCCGGAAGAAAGTCCTCAGTCCCAGCCAGGCTGGATTCACTATCCGTCCACAGGGCTGCCAGCAGAGGCGTGGGCTGCAGGGCCCCGAGAGCCCCCTCTGGGGTCAGCCTGCGTCCAGGGTGCCCCGCCCCCTGCCCCCCACCCCCTACCCGACTGTTCCCAGGCCTGCCCGGCCCCTCTTGAGACCCCACTCCCCATCGGCCCTCGGACAGGCCCTCTCTTCCTCCGGGGCCACGGTCCTCAAGCTGGGGCAGGAGCTACCCAAAGCATGCTGCCCGCCCTCAGGGGAGCCCCGCAGGCCAGGCTGGTGGTGTGGGCGGTGCCCTGCCCCCCCCGCCCTGCTCCGGGGCACCCCGCCCCCCCAGCGCCTTCTCCAGCTGACACCGACAGCACAGCTCCAGGAACTTGCCAGCACTCTCCAGCTTGTCCTGGCCTCCATTCCCCGGGCCGTGCGGGCCCAGATCAGCTCCGCGTCCCCACTGCCACCCCCCTCAGACTCGTGGACCCCCGCAGCAAGGGTCGCTCTGGCCCCGCCCCCCAGCTCCCCCCTCGCTCACTCACCAGCATGACTTGGGACCCCAGGGCTGTTGGCCCTGCTTCCACACCTGCTGTGCGACTCTGGGGTGTGGCTGGTATGGGGCCTGCCTCAGAGGCCATGTCACCCGCACCCCGAGGTAGCCCTGGGTGCTTGGGGGCGTCCTAGGGGTCCCAAGGACCGTGCTCTTGTTGACCTGCTTTGGAAGTGGCCCTAAGCGGTGGCTTCCGCCTTTGCCTCCAAGATGGCAGCCAGAGGTTCAGCAGCTGATCCACCAGCTGGAGGAAGTGATGGCCAATCAGCCCCCTCTTTCAAAGACCAAGGCGAAGGTCACAGAGCCCAAGGAGTTCAACCTGACTGTCCCCCGGCCCCGCGCCATTCCGGTCCCTGAGCCGGTTCCTGTGGTGGCCAAGTCAAAACCGGTAAGTGCAGGCATTTGCGGCGGGCACAGGCTGTGAGCCGGGGGCAGGCTGGGTCTCCCCAGGGCGGCGGGCGCTCTGGCCCAGACTGAGAGTGTTTGATGACCCCACCCACCGACCCGGAGCCTGCCCAGTGGATTCCCGTGCTCCACATGCTGAGGTCTGGTCAGGGACGTGAAATGAGGCTGGGGGCCATGGGACCCACACTAGTCTGGACTTGGCACTGGGGCCCATTACAGGACCCGTCCCCCACATTAAATCGTGCACAGCACCTGTGTAGCTCCCCAGATTCTCTCCTGTACTCTTCAGGTCGTGAGCGGGCAATAACGTCTGTGTGTGTGACCCCTGTCAGATGGGCCTGTCCCCACCCCAGGGCCTTTGCACGTCTGTCCCACCTGCCTAGACCGTCTTCCCCTCCCTCTCCTCGGTCTCCCTACCTTGCTGAGGCCTCCTGCCAGTTGGGATGCTTTGTATTGCAAATATCAGGAATAAGCAGCTCCATCTGGGGTAGACCATAGAGAACTCTATGCTGCCTCTGGTTTGATCAGCGCTCTAGCTGTGCTTCTGTGGGACCCCTTTATCTCTGGGCAAACGTCCGTCACTGTAGTGAACCACCCAGGGCATGAGAGGACGTCTGGGGCCAAGAAGCCCACGACCCGCTGGGGGGCACGTCTCCCCCTGAGCCGGCCGCCTGATCAGGGGGGATGTTCTGACCCTTGTGGGCTCTGCCCCGAGCGCCCGTGGTGGACTCGGCTTCCCGGAGCCGGTCTGGCTCCCGAGCAGAGTTGAGGACGGCGCAGAGGGTAAGGGGGAGGTGCTGGAGGGCCCCAGGTCAGCCCACTCCCACCACCCTTAGGTCTCACTGCAGCTTGTCTGCCCAGAGAGGCTTTCCGTAAACCCCTCACCTGGAGCAGGTTCTTCGAGTCCTCGAATGCTCCTTAGACACATAGGCCAGAGGCCCAGGAGTCAGGGTCCGGAGCTCAGGGCTTTCTGGGCTGTCCCTGCCTCACCCCCCATAGACACGGCTCCCTCCAGGCTGGCGAGGGTCCCCGGGGCCAGACCCCACAGAGACTTCTCAGGCCACCCAGTTCTCTGCGGTGTTAATGCCACGGCCCCTTCCCTCCCCCGGGCTCCGTGATGCTCTCCTGGCCTCGCCTGCCCCTCCCGGCCCCCTCCCTCGTCCCCTGGCCACCCAGTCACCTGCCTGCTCCTCCAGCGTCTCCTGGGCCTGGGCACTATGCTGGGACACCTTCCTCCTTGCTGCGGGCCTGACGTCCTCCCCTCCCCTGGATGACCGCCGGCACCCAGGGATCCCAGTCAGAGCTCAGCAGCTTCTCTTCCAGCCCGGCCCCTCCCGCCCCTGCAGCCCGCTGGCCGCCGGCTGGGCAGCTCCATGCAGGCTCCTCTCCCGCCGCCCCACCAGGTCCCCAGGAGCACCTACCAGCCGCCCAAGGAGCGGCAGCTGCTGGAGATGACCAAGCGGTTTAATCGCTGGAAAGCTGAGGTGAGGAGCCTGCCTTCCTAGAGCCCTCTGGGGGCGGGGCACTCTGTGTGGGAAAGGTGGGGGGGGAGAGTGCCCTCGTCCCTCCTGACTGGTGGCCAGTGGGGTCAGACCCATGCGGGGCTGCTTGCAGGAGCTGCTGCTGCAGGCGAACATCGAGGAGATGCGGTGTGCCATGCCCCGGTCCCGGGGGGAGCCCCTGGTGCAGGTAACCCCCAGCCCTGCACACCCTGGGTCAGTCTGCACGGTGGCTCGGGAACGTCGCTCCCCATGGCGTGTCAGCGGCCACACGTGAGCCCCTCCTTTAGCCTCTCCAGCTCGGTTCCCAGAGGGGCAGCCTCCCCAGGCGGCTAGGCCAGTGCTCCCCGCAGCCAGAACAGAGCTCCCGGGCCCCGTGCAGGCGGGACAGAGCTCCCCGTGGCCAGGACAGTGCTCCCCACGGCTGGGACAGTGACCCCTCCCCCCGCATGGCTGGGACAGTGCTCCCCATGGCTGGGACAGAGCCCCCTGTGGCCGGGACAGTGCTCCCTGCAGCTGGGACAGTGCTCCCCATGGCTGGGACAGAGCTCCCCGTGGCCGGGACAGAGCTCCCCACAGCCAAAACAGAGCCCCTGGCCCCCGCGCAGCTGGGACAGTGCTCCCCGTGGCCAGGACAGTGCCCCCTGCAGCTGGGACAGTGCCCCCCGCGGCTGGGACAGTGCTCCCCACAGCTGGGAGAATGCTCCCCACAGCTGGGACAGTGCCCCCCACGGCCAGGACAGTGACCCCCCACACACATGGCCGGGACAGTGCTCCCCACGGCTGGGACAGAGCTCCCCACAGCCAGAACAGAGCCCCCGGCCCCCGCGCAGGCGGGCAGAGCTCCCCGTGGCCAGGACAGTGCTCCCCACGGCTGGGACAGTGACCCCTCCCCTGGCATGGCTAGGACAGTGTTCCCCATGGCTGGGACAGAGCTCCCCGTGGCCAGGACAGTGACCCCACACACACATGGCTGGGACAGTGCTCCCCGGGGCTGGGACAGAGCTCCCTGCGGCCAGAACAGAGCCCCCGGCCCCCGCGCAGGCAGGACAGAGCTCCCCACAGCCAGGACAATGACACCCCCCCCCCCCCCGCATGGCTGGGACAGTGCCGCCCCCACCCCAACCCCAGCCAGGCTGAGCACAGCCTGAGTGCACAGGTGCGGACGCCCGTCCCAAACCAGGCTGCGCACGTCCTCAGCACTGTCTGGGTGTCCCCAGATTTCCTGCTGAGTACTCACTATTAAAAGAAAAACAAACCCCTAGGTATGTTTGTCAATAAGGGAAAAGCAAAGGGAGGACGAAGAAGGCCTGTTCTTGCGGCTGCTCACCCCTAGGAGAGGGGCCCACCCTGCCCTCCCCACCGTGTGCCCCCACCCCCGTGGCAGCCGGGCTGGGCAGAGGTGCCCTGACCCCCGTAAGCAGCTGAGGCAGGCTGGGGTGTGGGGGTGATGGCTGGGTTCCGGGGGGGCCCTTTGACCCACGGCTCTGCACAGCGGGGCTGGGGGGCCCGTCCTGGGAGTCCGCAGAGCGGCTGCAGCAGGCAGAGAGCAAACCTGGGGGGCCGCCGGGAAAGGCCGTCAAAGCCAGCCGCTGGGAGCAGCTGGGGGGATGGGCCCCGAGTCCTGGGGGTCAAGCTCCCGACTGGGAACCGCTGCCCCAGGCTGGGCAGGCCCACTCCTTCCCTGGCCCCGTCTGGGAGGCCGGCACCCCAGAGAGGCTGGAGAGGGCCCTGGAGGACAGAGGTGCTGCCCTGGGGGACGCGCGAGCCGGGCGGGCTGGGGACACGTGGCGGGCACAGTTGGGGCAGAGCGGAGGGTGCCGGCCCCCCCGGGGCGCAGGGCCCACCACTGCCCCGGGTGCGGTTAAGGGCGCCGGGTGGGCCCAGGTGCCAGGCGCTGACTCCTCCAGGCCTCCAAGAAGAAGCTGCAGCTCAGGCTCATGCCCCGAATCGTGAAGACCTCGAAGCTGACCTTCTACAAGGTAGGGGTGCTCCTGACGGGTCCGGGTGGGCACGGGCGCCGGTCCCTAGTCCCTGGACACTCACCTCCTGGCCTATTTTGTGCCCAGGGGCAAGTGCAGAGGGCGGGGGGCGCTTGCTGCCCCAAGTCTCGCCTCACCGTGCCCTCTCCTGCAGCCCAGTGAGGTCCCGGTCAAGCTGAACACGGCTGCCATCCTCCGGGAAGGGTCTCTGTACCAGCGGCAGGTGGAGAACGAGCTGCAGAGGTGGGGCGGCCACTCCTCACCCCTGCGGCGGGGGGGGGGGGGGGTGCGGGGAAGGCAGGGCTCTTCTGGGAGAAGACGGGGCTCAGCGGCTGTGGTGCTTAGTGGGGTCCGCAAGCCGCCCGGTGTTGGGGTCACAGCTGTATCCACGGAAGAGAATCCCGGCTCATTAAGGGAAATGGACGGGACAGAAGGGGACTTAGCGGAAAGCCAGCCCAGCCCAAACCTCTCTCTCTCAGGAGTCACTTCCTTCTCAGATCTCTTCCTGATGCCCCCCTCTGCCC
>CM053604.1:869502-893229 GCA_028646535.1 Procyon lotor
ACAGGCGGCGGGCGGGGGAAGGCCGGGGGACAGGCGGCGGGCGGGGGAAGGCCGGGGGACAGACGGCGGACGGGGGAAGGCCGGGGGACAGGCGGCGGACGGGGGATGGCCGGGGACAGACGGTAGGTGGGACATGTGGCGGGTGCCGGGTGAAGAGCGCCCCACGCCTGTGAGGGCCACTGTCCCCGGGGGCACCTGTGGCATCCCGAGAGCGGCCAGCACACGCCCTGGCCTGGGGGGACCCAAGCCCTGCCTCTTCCGCCCTTCCCCTAGGGTGGATAAGCTCGTGGACGGGGCCGGGGACTTCTCGGAGTTCCTCGAGTGGCAGAAGAAGGTGCAGGCGAAGGACCGGGAGGAGGAGCGGACGGCGGGCGAGTGCCGGCGGCTGCAGGGGAAGCTGAGCCGCGAGGAGGCCATCCTGGCCCGGCACCAGGTCGCGCAGGAGAACAAGCACAAGGCCAGCCAGAAGAAGGAGGAGGTGACGCAGCCTTGCGGGGGCCCCTGGGGGCCGGGGCCGGCGGCGGGCCGTCTGACCCCGGAGCTGTGGGGCGGTAGGGGGCCGCGGGCCTGGCCGCTCATTTTCTCCCGAGACCCGTGGCGCAGACGTGGCTTGTGTCCCCCCGAGACACCCCCGGGCTCTCTGAGCGCACGTCGGGCCCGCTCTTCTGGCCGGGCCGCCCCCGCCCCTCCAGCGGAGTCGCTTGGCCCCCACACCCACACGGAAGGAAGACCTGAAGTTCTGGCAGAAAGTTCTGGAAAGTCAACACGTGGCACGTTGGCATCTGGTGTCTGTGGGCACCCACGTCAGAAGGTGGAGACGTATCGGTCTGGGCTGGTCCTCCTGCTCGGACAGGCGGCCCCGGTGGGGGCCCCCACCTGTGTTTCCCCAAAAGCCTGTCCTTGCAGACGGCCTCCGAGGGCCCGGGCTCCGCGGGCGTGACTGCAGCCCCGTCCGTGCTCAGACGTGTGTCCCTGAGGGCCTCTGGCCATCTGAACGCCTTTCTGATGAACTTGTGTGTCTGTTTCCGTTAGATGTTAGGGTTTGCTTCCCCTTCCTTTTTAGTTTCCTCTCCTACAAATAGGAAGTCAAAACAGTGTGAACCATGGACTGAGAAGCGTCCCTTCTTAGGCACCATTTCCACGTCCGGCCCGAAGCTCTCACGGCCATTCATCTCTGGACAACCCTTTGTCTTTTCTTTGAAGCCAGTGTGTCCCCTTGCCTACACACACTTCTTACCTCCTCTTCCCCTACGTACCACGCCAGTGCGGCCTCCGTGCGGCTTCTGGGGTCAGGCGAGGGAGACCCCCCAGGTGAACCCTCGAGGGGACGTCGCTAAGTCAGGAAGTAACGCCCCGTCCACCTTGTCGGGGCGCAAGGTGTCCTCAGAGAGGCTGTGTCGCCTGCCGCGGGCGGTGTGCGAGGGGCTGGGCCCCAGGACCCCCGACGGGGTGCACTGTACTGAGGTCAGAGGTTGGTACCGAGCCCGTGGCGGCGACGTGGCATCTCGGCGCAGTGCTGACGGGCCTGTCCTTTGTTAGGTGTGGGGCTGAGCGTGTTTTCATGTATTAAGACCCATTTCTGTGACTTCTGTGAACCAGCTTTACCGAGACGTGACTGACAAGTAAGGCTCGTGTGTCTACGGTGCGCTCAGTGGGTGAGGCATCGGACCCCTGGTTTTGGCTCAGGTCAGTCCCTCAGCGTGGGGACATCGAGCCCCGCGCCGGGCTCTGCGCTCAGCGCAGCGTCTGCTTCAGATTTTCTCTCCCTCCCCCTGACTCTCTCTCTCTCAAATAAATAGAATCTCTTTCTTAAAAACTGTTAGTTCTATTTTTAATTTTTCGAGGAAAAGTTAAAAGACAGTTTTCTGTAACGGTGCCCCAGTCTGCACTCCTGCCGAGGGGCCCGAGGGCCCCCTTTCGTCCACATTCTCGCCGACGCTTGTCGTCTTATGACTGTTACTGCAGCCCTCCCGACAGGTGTAAGGTGACAGCCTGCCGTCGTTTTGGTTGGTTTTTCTCCCATAATTAGTACTGGTGAGCATCTTTACAAACACTCCTTGGCCATCTGTTTATCTCCTTTGGGAAAATGTTCACATTCTCTGCCCATTTTCTTAGTCAGGGTATTTGGCTATTTTTTTTTTTTTTTTTTTTTTGCTATTGAGTTGTATGAGAACCTCGTGTATTTTGGATGTTAGCCCCTTATTGGGTACGGTTTGCAAACGCTTTCTCCCACTGCCTGTGTGGCCTTTTCATTCGGTTGGTTGTGCTGAAATCTTTTAGTTTGGTGTAGTCCCAGTAGTTCATTCTTGTTCTTATTGCCTGTGCTTTTGATGTCAAATCTCCCCCCCTCTGCCAAAAACAAAAAAACAAAAAATTAAAAAAAACATTTGCTACGGCCAATATGAGGGAGGTTTTGTCCTGTTTTCTTCTAGGAGTTTGTGATTTCAGGTCTTACGTTCAAGTCTTTAGTCCACTCTGGATTGATCTTTGTGTGTGGTGTGAGGTAGGGGTCCAGTTCTCCCGGTGCCCCTGGTCGAAGACACAGTCCCCTCTCCACTGAGTGGTCTCAGTGCCAAACATCCATCAGGCACTTTCCAACGAGCTGTTAGCCTTCATTTCTTTGATTTTTTTTTTTTTTTTAAAGATTTTATTTATTTGACAGAGAGAAACACAGTGAGAGAGGGAACACAAGCAGAGGGGATGGTAGCGAGAGAAGCAGGCTTCCTGCCTGTGCAGGGAGCCCGATGTGGGGCTCGATCCCAGGACGCTGGGATCGTGACCCGAGCCGAAGGCAGGCGCTTAACGACTGAGCCACCCAGGCGCCCCCATTTCTTTGATTTTTAAGAGTTCTTCACACATTAGGGAAAGTAACTCTTTATGCTATACTTTAGACCATTTCCTCCAGTCGGTCACTGGGCTTTGCTTGCGTTGTGCCGTGCAAACTTACCAGGCTCTCCTTTTATTGTATCCACACTTTGCAGAGCAAAATGAAAGGTTTTTCTCATATGCCCATGTTAGAGAGCAGCTGTGCTCTAGTATTTGTGTTTCATTTTTACATCTGGATCTCGAATCCCCTCGAAGATTATTCTTGTACACGGTCTGAGATCCGGATCCACTTTCATGGCCACTCGTTTGAGCCTTCCAATCCATGAATGCACTATGTCTCTCCATTTACTTAACTCTTTTCTTTCATCTGTGTTGTATAGTTTTTAGTGTCCAAGTCCTGTACACAATTCTGTGAGATTTGTGCCCAAGCATTTCTTTTTACTTTTTTGAGTAATTGTAAGTGGTGTTGTAGTTTTAGTTCTGGTGTCCATGTATCTGATGCTAGCATATTAAAATGTAATTGACTTTTGTGAATTGATCTTATATCTTGTGACCTTGCTGAACTCCCTTATTATTTTTCTAGGACAAACAAGGAGTTTTATCGTACATTCCTCGGGATTTTCCGTGTAGACCATCATGTCATCTATAAAGAACCATTTATGTCTTTATTTCTGACCTGCATTCCTATCATTTGCTCTTCTGGCTTACTGCACTGGCTACAACTTCCAGGCCCGTCCTGGGTAAGCATGTGAGCTTACTTTTGTGTCTAGTTCATGATATCAGGGGGAATCAGTCTTCCACTGTTAAGTACTGATGTCGGGTGTAAGTTCTTGTGGGCGTACTCCCCATCGAGTTGATGAAGCTCCACAAGTTTTTATTATGAAAAGGTGCTGAATTTCATCAAATGCTTCTCTGCATCAATGGATACGATCATGTACTTTTCTTCTTTGGGCTGTGAATGTAGTAGATTCATGACAAAATGAGGAATTTTTCGTCACATGACGGAGTTTCAAATATTGAACCAGCTTCGCATCTCGACCATAAACCCCACTTGGTTATGGAATTTAATTCTGTGTGCACACACTGATTCTATTTTCTACTATTTTGATTTTGCTCAAGTGTTTCTGCAAGTAGTTTCATGTGGGATATTAATCCTTGGTTTTCTTCCTTGTACTGACTTTGTCTGGTCTCGGTATCAGGGTCATACCAGATTCATAAGATGAATTTGGAGGTGTTTTCTCCTCTTTATCTTCTGGGGGAGATTGTGTAGAATTGGTATCAATTCTTTCAACATTTTGCAAAATTCTCTGCTGAAATCATCTAAGCCTGGAGATTTATTGTTTGAAAGCTTTCAAATAACAAATTTAGTTTCTATAAAAGCTACAGGGCTTTTCAAATGGTCTGCTTCATAATGGGTGAGTTGTGGTCATTTGTGTTTTTATAAGGAATTTGCCCGTTTCACTAAGTCATCAAATTTATGCATCTAGAGTTGTTATAATATCATTTTTATAATATCGTTGTTTATAATATCATCAGTACCTGTTGTCATCCTTTTTTTAAAATTCTCTGTAGGGTCTATAGTGATACAACTTCTTTCATTCTTGATATTGGTTTGTACCTTTTTACTTTTCTTTGGCAAGTTTTGCTAGAAATTTGTCAATTTCATCGATCTCAAAAAGCCAGCTTTTTGTTTTATTGATTTTTCTTTATTGTTTTACTGTTTTCAGTGATTTACTGATTGTCAGTATTTTCTTCACTCTACTTGCTTTGAGTTTATTTTGCTCTTCTTCTTGTGGGTTCTTGAGATGGGAGCTTAGATCACTGGTAGGAGACTTCTCCGCTTTTCTCCCGTGAGCTATTTCTATTGTGTGTTATTCATTTCCCTTTATTTGCTGTGTTATCTGTGTCCCACAAATCGTGGCACATTGTATTTCACTTTCATTCAATTTAACGTATTTTTTTCATTTTTCTTGAGATTTTTTTCTTTGATCCATGGACTCCTTCGAAGTGTGTTGTTTGGCTTCCAAGCACGTGGAGATGTTCCTGCTCTCGCTCTGCCTCTGATTTCTACTTTGACTCCAGTGTGGTTGTTGAACGCACCCTGTATGATTTCAGTTACTTTAAATTTGCTGAGGTTGGTCTTGCAGCCCTGATGTTGTCTATCGTGCCCTTTGTCCTGTGCGGCTGGAAAAGGTGTATTCCACTCTTGTCGTGTGTTCTACCGAGGTCGGCAGCTCCCGCTGGCTGAGAGAGTGTGGAGCTCTTCCACAACTGCGCTCACGCTGCGTCTGCTTGCCTATCGGTTGTCGGAGAAGGAGGGCGGAGGTGTTCACCTGTGAGTGTGAAGGTGCCTTCTCTCAGCTCCATAGTGTTCTCTTTGTATGTTTCGCAGCTCTGTTGTCTGACATACATACATTTAAAATTGCTGGGTGTTCTTGGTAGTTGACCCTCTTATTAGGATTATATAATATCCCTCTCCGCCTGGTAACTTCTTTTGCTCTGAAGTTGACTTTATCTTGTATTAACAGCCAGTCCTGCTTCCTTGGATGAATATTTGCCTGACCTCTTTTCCATCCTTGTACTTTTAATCCATCTATATCGTTATACCTGAAATGAGTTTCTTGTAGACAAACACAGTTCAGTCCTGTTTTTCAATCCTCTCTGCCAGTATCTACTATTGGCATATCTAGACTAGTGACGTTTAATATAATTATTGATATGTTAGGATTTAAGTCTGCCAGGGGTTTTTCTGGATTGTCCTATTTTTGTTTCTATTTTCTTTTTCTTCCCTTCCTATGGATTATTTGCTCATCTTTTTGAAGTTCACTTTCATTTCTCTATAGTGTATCTCTTAATACAGCTCTTTCATCGCTCTAAGGATTACATCGTGCTTACATAACTTATCACCACCTACCGTGTTGTCATTTTAACAATCTGAGTGAGTCTAGAAACCCCTCCTCCCAAGTCCCGTCTCTTTCCCGGTTTTAGGACAGAATTGTCTTAAATATTTCCTCTACGCACATTTAGAGCCACACCAGTGTTATCGTTTTTGCTCCTACCATCAGAAGTACTTTAGAAGCCTCCAGAAGGAAAGGCAAGTCCGTTGTGTTTTGCACATTTTTGCATTCTGTGTTCTGTCTTCCTTTCTCGCATCCTAAGGTCCCTTCCCTTAGCGCTTTCTGTCCGGAGAACTTTCTTTAGCTGTGATTTTAGGGCAAGTCTGCGGACAGCAAGTACTTAGTTTTCCTTCATCTGAGGTTGTCTTTATTTTTCGTTCTTTCCTGAAGAATATTTTTGCTGGGTATGGTATTATGGGTTGATGATTCTTCTCTGTCAGCTCCTGAAAAATACTGTGTGTCTTCCTCTAGCCTCCGCACTTTCTGATGAGAAATCCATTGTCATTCATATAATTTCTCCCTTGTGAGTAATGTGTCACTTTTCTCTGGATGTTTTCAAGATTTTTTCTTTGCCTTTAGTTTTCAGAAATTTAATTACAACATGCCTCAGCGTGGCCATCTTTGGGGTTCACTGAGATTAAACCTCTAGGCTTATGTCTTTTGCTAAATTTGGGAAGTTTTAGCCATTATTTTCTGAAGGACTTTTTCCTCTTCCTCCTGTTTCCCCTTTCCTGGGACTCTGATGATAGGAGTGGTAGAGGTTTTTGATTGTCCTACAAGTCCTTGAGATTTTGCTCATTTGGTCTCTTTTCTCTGTTATGTTCAGATTGGGTGATTTCTCGCCACTTTTTTTTTTTTTTTTTTAGATTTTTTATTTATTTGACAGAGAGAAACACAGTGAGAGAGGGAACACAAGCAGAGGGGATGGTAGCGGGAGAAGCAGGCTTCCTGCCAAGCAGGGAGCCCGATGCGGGGCTTGATCCCAGGACCCTGGGATCATGACCTGGGCCGAAGGCAGACGCTTAACAACTGAGCCACCCAGGCGCCCCTCTCTCCACTTTTCTACCTTCAAGTTCATGGATTCTTTACTCCCTCCCTCTATCTGCCAGTGAAGCTATCTGCTGAATTTTTTATGTCATCATATGTTGTTGGGTTTTTTTGTTTGTTTCTTTTTTAAGATTTTATTTATTTATTTGACAGGGAGAGAGAGAGATCACAAGTAGGTAGAGAGGCAGGCGGGGGCGGGGGGGAAGCAGGGCCACTAGGCCTCTGAAGACACCGCTCCTGCTACTGCTGGGTGGGGGTGGAAGGCAAGTCGTCACGTGATCTCCTCAGCCGCTTCCAACCCATTTGGTTTCCTTCCCCATCCTGGAATGTCCAGTTACCTGCGTTTACGTAACTAATATGTTTTATATAAATAAATTAGGCAGATCAGACAGCATTCAATATTTGAAGAGAAAGGGATTTTCATTTCGCTTGTATAGTTCCCGTTGGATGATGGCTCTTCCGGCATTTACTGTAAATTCTGCCTCAGCTGGTCAGAGGCTCCACTGCTGTGGCCTGGCCCGCGGGAGCCTTTCCCACCACCTGCCCTCCGCACCCCTCGGGAAGGGCTGAGAAGGTGGGTACCCCTGAATTCACTCACCAGCAAAGACACTGGCAGGGCCTGAGGTCGCACAGCTGGTCCAGGCAGAGATGGCACTTAAAGTCTTTTGTGTCTTTTTTTTTTTTTTAAGATTTTATTGATTTATTTGAGACAGAGAGAAAGCACAAGAAGGGGATGGGCAGGGGGAGAGGGGGAAGCAGACTCCCCACTGAGCAGGGATCCCGATGAAGGGCTCGATCCCCGGACCCCAGGGTCATGACCTCAGCCAAAGGCAGATGCTTAACTGATGGAGTCACCCAGGCGCTCAAGTCCCGTGTGTCTTCCTCCCAAGCTTGGGCCTTGTTCTTGGTCCCACGCTGCCCACCCCCTTGTTGCAGGGAGAACCAGGGGATGCTGTTTTCCTCCCTCCCAGCCGTCCCCGAGCTGTGTCTGTGCTGTCCCCGAGAGGCGGCCCAGCTGGGGGCCTGGGGACCCTGCCGGGCAGGCCTCCTGGCCTGCAGTTTGCTCAGTCTTTGTGCGTAGTTTACTCGCGTGACAGAAGACCCTCGCAGATTTGGGCAGCCCACCTCTTTTCATCTCCTGTTTCCACACAAGCATTTTTCCACTTATTTACAAGTTTTCAAAAGTATTTTTTAAAATATTCTTATTTTGGAACAGTTTTAAGAGTTACGGAAAAGTTGCCAAGAAGGTGCGGGGCGTTCCCGTGTCCTCCCAGCCAGCTGTCCTGCTGGTGACATCTTCCAAGACCACACCAGGTCTCCAGAGTTGCCACAACAAGCCCCACGACCCGGAGGGCTCAGGTCACAGTTCCAGAGGCCCAGGCCCAAGGTCAAGCAAGGTGGCGGTGGGGCCACACTCTCTGCTAAGCTCCTCGGGAGGGTCCTTCCTTGCGTCTTCCAATTGCCAGTGACCCCGAGAACTCCGTGGCCTGTGGGGCCCTCACCCCCATCTCGGCCTTCCTCCTCACACTCCTATGTATCCTGCGTCCACAGCTCTCTGAGTCCTCTCCTCTTCTTAGGAACGCTTGTCATTGGACTTAGGGCCCACCCGGATCCAGGATCATTTCATCTTGAGATCCTCAACTACTTGGACATGAGATCACATTCTGAGATCACACCATGAGGTTCCAGGTAGACGTGAATTTGGGGGGGAGACACTGGCCAATGCCCCGCGGGATATTTGTCACAGCTAAGTAGCCAACGTTGGTACATGACTCCCCACTCAACTCCACACTTCCTTAAGATTTCAGCGCATTTTCCCCCACAAAAGCCCTTTTCCCGTCCCAGTACCCCACATTACAGTTAAAGGTCTTGTCTCAGACTCTTCTTCGCTGGGACGGTTTCTCAGACTTGCCTTGTGGTTGACGACCTTGGCAGTTTGGAGGCGACCCGGTGGGGTATCCTGTAGATGCCTCTCGGCGGGGATGTCTGAGTTCTTCTCACGGGCTGTGGGTTTGGGGAGTAAGACGGCAGGGGCGAAGCGCTCTTCTCATCACACGCTCTTGAGGGCATCTACTTTCAACAGACTCATCACTGTGATGTTGACCTTGGTCCCTGGCCAAGGTCATGCCTGCCAGGTCCCTGCACTGCCCTTATCTCCCCCCACCGTTCGGTACTCCGCAGAAGGGGGTCTATAAGCACAGTCCACCCTCAGAAAGTGGGCACCTACGGAGAATTCTTCTGCACGGAGGACTCCTCTCTTCTCCCTCACTTACTTAGTCATTCGATTATTTCTTTCAGTGGGAACTTGTGCATATTTGTTTCACACTTTGTGTTATCCCCCAACAGGACAGTATTTGCTGCAAGCTTTGGCTTTTGGGGGCTCTTCCGGGTGGGCTCCTGTGTCCCTCTGCCTGCCCTCTGTCCTTGGGCCACGTGAGCCCTTCCTTACTTTATGGTCTAAATCGAAAGGAATGGCCAAGAGCCATTTTTGACGCACACCAGCAAATTGCTTTACGGAAGGATTATTCCGTGGCCCATCTCAGCCTGAAGTCCTAGCTGCCTGCAGGCTGCCTCCCGCTTACTGTGGGGCTGAAGATGAGCTCCCCGCCACACAGGCGGCGGGGCTGGGAGTTTGCTCGCTCTGCGTCCGCCCCGCGCCAGTGGCAGGAGGTGTGAGCCCCATGCCGTGCCTTGCAGTGTCCTGCGGACTAAAGACGGTATTCTGAATTGTTCGCTGTAGCACCACACTGGAAGCAATCCGAACGTCCATCCACAGTAGGATGGATGAAAGCTCCGTGCCGCAGTCCCCAAAACATACAGCCGTGAGAGTAAGCCGGCTGCAGGCCAGGAGATCACAGCGTGAGGCAAAGGAGTGCAGCACAGAGCCAAAGAGGGGAGAAGCCCCCTGGACGCACAGGAGGGTCCAGTCACGTGTGTCCAAGTGGCGAAACTGCCCCCCCATTCCGTTGTTTAAGACTCTGCCCTAACGAGGCACCGTGAGAAAGAAGAGAGCGGGGTGACCAGCAGGACGTGCCTGGGGCTCATGGGACAGGAGCCGGAGGCTGCCCGGGGGCTGGCATGTCCTGTGCTCCCCGGGACTTCCAAGCAATGAGCGCCCGCCTCTCTCACCTGGAGTCCAGGAGTGGGTGGGCTTCGGGGCAAACCCAGTGGCTCTGACTTGGTTTCCCCGGGACCACAGTGGAGGAAGGGAGGAGATGAGGTGAACCTCCCCTGACCTCCAGGGGACCCCTGGAGCTGAGGAGCTTAGATCCGGGTTCCAAGGGGATGCGGGGTCCGGGGCTGGTTCTGCTCCCCGGGCCTCATGCTGCTCCTGGGGCTGGGGCAGAGCAGGGGACACAGGCCTGCTCCCCGGCCCCACGGCTCTGAGCACGGGGGGGTTGTCTGAGCAGATGGCAGAGCTGATGCAGCAGTGGGCGGAGAGGCGCCTCCAGGAGGAAAGGTCCATGAAGGAGCTGGTGGAGCAGGTGACCGAGGCACAGAAGAACGTCAAGCTGGCGCAGATGAAGCTCCTGAAGGACCGGAAGCAGACCGGTAGGCTGGGGGCGTAGGGGGGTGGGGGGGAGGTGGGAGGGCGCGGGAGGGGGACCATGAGGCCGCGCCCAGCTCTGCGCCTCTCACCCCGCCAGCTCCAGCCCCCAGGGAGCCGCTGTGGTTGGCGAGAGCCGGGCAGCCCTGCAGGGAAGGCTGGGGTGGGGCCGGCACCCCTCCGACCCCCTGCCTGGCCCCCCAGTTCAGGAGGTGATGGAGGAGAGCCGGGAGCTGCTGCAGCGCAGCGCGGAGATGGCCAAGGAGGAGCAGAGGCGGCGCTATGAGCTCATCTCCCAGCTCCGGGCCCTGGAGACCCAGCCCGTGCGCAAGGGCAAGCTGGTGGACCTGACCCAGGTGAGCCGCGGACGTCCCAGCCGAGCCCCCGCCTGGCTGCCTGGCTCGGCCCTGGAGGGCGTGTCCACAAGTCCCACCGAGACCAGCGGAGGTCGGCCGGCTGGGGGACAGCAGTGAGCTCCATCTGGGCCCTAGCACAGCAGCGGGGCCTCCAGGGCGCCCAGACGAGGTGTGCCGTGTCCAGAGGGGGGCCCAGGCTGGAGAGGCTGAATGGCACACATATTCCTCAGCGGCTTCTGGGTTTCCTGGGCAGGGCCCAACCCACGGAACCTAGGGGAGGGGCACCAGCGCTGCGGCAGAGGACCGCTGAGGGCCCAGGAGACAGCCGTGCAGGCAGGCCATGGGCCTGGCGCCCCGCTCCGGCTCTCCCCTTCACCCTGCAGATCCCTGGGTATGGCCTGGAAGGGGAGATGTCTGTGGTGGAGCTTCGCGAGCGGCTGGCCCTGCTCAAGGACAGCCAGCGGCGCCAGGAGGAGGAGAAGCGAGACCAGATCATCCAGGACAAGCGCCAGAGGAGCCAGGAACTGCAGAATACGGTGGAGCAGATCTCGCTGTGCCGCGCGGCCATGGGGCGGTCTGCGGCCCTGAGGTGGGTGCCCGGTCCCGGGGCAGGTGCCCCAGGCAAGAGCGAGGAGATAGTCTGCCTCTGCCTCCCCACAGGGGCTCTCCCTGCACAACACAGTGCCCTCCTGCCGTTTCCTTCCGGTAGCTTCTCCCACCGACTATAAGATCATTTTCAGACGTACAGAAATGGTGACAAAATCGTGCAGTGGGGGCTTAGATGCAAAATGATCACATGCAGGTCACACGTAGGACCTTTGCCATGTGTTCCATCTGGCTAGCTACTTATCTGTCCCTGAAGAACCGTCTGGAAGTAGTTGCAGGCATCAGACGCTCTTCCCTCCCGGGCATCTTCTGAAGGAAAGACATGGTCCTACGTAACACAGCACAACGATACAACTAGAAAATTCAACGAAAATTCCCATCATCTAAATATCCTCTCTGTATTCATGTTTCTCTAGCATCTCAAGACTGTTGTCTCTGGGTTTTAAAAGATTATTTGCTATAATTTTTTTTTTTTCTTTTTAAACCAGAACCTGGCTGAGATTCACACACAGCATTTGATTGTCAGGCATCTTGACTTCTCCCTTTTGATGGAGAGCACGTGCACACACACCCCTTTTGTTCCGGGAACACCGTGGTGGCTTTTCCAGCCCCATGCCTCCGCCCCTGGCAGCGCGGTCAGGCACGGGTTGGGTCACACCCGCCCTGGGTCAGGGGGCACCCAGCCCTGTCACAGCGCAGCCTGGTTCAGGCTGTGGCACCCAGGGCTCCAGACAAAGTGTGTGACTGGGGTGGGGGGTGGGGGGCAGAAGGCAGAACAGTCACAAAATCCATCACTATTGATCCTGAGCGACTGCTGCTCTGGTTACAGCTTCAGGAGGCCCCGTGACAACCGTGGGGCAGGGCTGGCTGGCCCCTCGGCAGGTCCCCAAGGGGGCAGGCACCCCGGAGACCTCACCATTTCCAGACTCAGCCTGACAGACCCCACGTGCAGTCTGGCTGGTGTCGGGGAGCCTCTGAGGAGGCAAACCTGCTAAGGGAGCTCCTGAAGCCTTCTGCGGGCAGCCTGAGGGCATCAATGACCTCATGGCACTAATTCCCCAGGACCGGTTTCGTGGGCGGCCCGACTGGCGGGGCCAGGATGTGCACTGAGCCCAAAGCCATGGGAGGCTTTGGTCTCCTGTAGTCTGTAGAATGAGACTTCATTTGGGAAGGAAAAATGGCCTAGTATGATAGAGGTTTGCAAAGCTCTGTTGGCAGCGGTTGCCTGTGGGCAGGAGAGCGGCTTAGGAGGAGAGCGCAAGATGAAAGAGGATTTTCACGTTTTTGCTCCAAATACCTCCGTAGCTAATAGACGTGCGATACATTTTTAAAACGTGAAGTGCAAAGAGCAGACAGGCAGTGGCGCTGGGGCGACGGCACCCCGGCGGTCCCTGGAGAGACCCCCGCCCCGCCCCTGAAACACTCCCGCGAAGCCCGCCCTGTCGCCCGCCCAGGTGGGAGGAGAAGAAAGCCGGCTCCGCGGCCCCGGGGGTGCCGGCCCAGGACGAGCGCGTGCTGGAGCTGCGGCGCAAGGTCGAGGAGAAGGCGGCCGAGCGGCGCCGCAGGCAGGCGGCCCAGAAGGCGGTTTCGGCGCCGCGGCCCGCGCGTGCCAAGCTGTGGGTGAGCCCCGGGAGCGCGCGGGGCGGCTGGGGCGGGGCGGGGGGCCGACCTCTCGGGGCCCGACCTCTCGGGGGCGCGTCCGCAGGCGCACCCGGAGGAGCCGCACTGGCGGGAGTTGCAGTACAGCCGCCAGCGCCGGCTGCGGGCCCTGCTGCTGAGCAGCGCGGCGGGCGGGCAGGGGCGCCGCCTGGAGGCCGCCTGAGCCGGGCCGCGCGCCCCTCCGCGCCTCCCCCCGGCTCCGCGCCCCGGCCGCCCGGGGGCCCCCGCCCGCCACCGGGCTGCCAGAGAAAACGCAGGACGCCCAGTTACTGCGTGGGACACCCGCTAATAAAAGGATCCGCTTTTTATCTGCAATTCAGGTTTATCTGGGTGTCCTGTGCTTTATATGCTGACTCTGGCCACCCTTACCCGGATCCTCGCCCTTCCCTGGGGCCCAGAGCAGGGCATTAGCCCTGTCCCTCTTCAGAGCTCCCAGGGCCACCGCTGCGCACGAAAACTTGGACGCCCCCTCCCCGCCCGTAGTCTGGTGGCTTAACCCACGTGGTTGTGCCCAGGAGTTTGGTTGGGGTGCCTGAGCCACTGGGAAATGGCCCATCTCGGGACTTAGCTCCTGCAAACCTCAGGGCGGCCATGGCAAGGAGGGGGCCCACGGGGATGCAGGACTGTCCCCTACCCCCACAGTCCTCAGAGAGGTAAAGTAACCAGCCCCCAAAGCCTTGACCCAAAGCTAAGTCTGCATGACCTTAGAACCCCAGGCAGCTTTCTCCAGCAACACCAAAGGAACACGACTGGAGCCGGTGGGCATGAGCCCAGACCAGGACGCACTCATTCTCTTGGCTCCTGTGGACCCAGCGCCAGGCTGGAGAGGGCATGACCTTGAGGACAGGCTGGCTGAGCAAAAGCCTGCTGTGGAAATGCAGAATCATGAATAAAACACAAGGTGCTGCAGCTCCAAGAAGGGCAGAGTCTGGGCCAGTCCCCGGGGGAGGGGCTGGAAACAGCCCCGTAGTTAGATGTGGAAAAGAGAGATGCCCCCATCCTTGGGCGCCCTCCTTGGGTCTGTGGGGGAGATGCCACCAGAGAGGGAGGCCGGAACCCAGGGCACATTCCGACCAGGAAGATGGCCATCTTGGAGTAAAAGGACAGACTGAGCACCAGTGTTCTTCCCCAGTATTTTTTTTAAAAGATTTTATTTATTGATTTGACAGAGAGAGAGAGAGAGATCACAAGTAGGCAGAGAAGCAGACAGAGAGATAGAGGAAGCAGGCTCCCCACTGAGCAGAGAGCCCGATGCGGGGCTCGATCCCAGGACCCTGAGGATCATGACCTGAGCCGAAGGCAGAGGCTTCAACCTACTGAGCCACCCAGCCGCCCACTTCCCCAATATTTTGAACAGTGTCAGAAATGCAGGACTTTCCCAGGTTGAAAGAAAGAGAAATTTCTCACCTCCCTCTCAAAAGAGCTGGGGGCTTTTTTATTTAAAGAACAAATTTTATGTTTTTCATTTAATTCATTATTCATTTAAACAAATGTGACATTCCTTTTATGTCGTATCTGACTGAAACCCATTCCACTTGATAGCAAGGAAATGCACGGATGATGACCCATCCAGAGAGTCCCTCGGGAGCTCTGCGAGTTTCAGAGGATGCACATTAACTCTGGTAACTGGCGGCCCAGGGGTGGGCTGGGCTCCAGGACGTGCCTGATGCAGGAGCTCGCTCTCCAAGCCAGTAGTAGTCCCAGCCTCACGACATCGAGGAGGAAGGGTCATCTCTCCCTGGTGGCTCTCTTAGGAGGGCTCTCTGTCCCCAAGGCCTCGTGTGAACATCTGCTCCAGTCTCACCGGCCTGAGTCCAATGAGGCCCGCGGAGCCAGTTCCTGCAGCGGGGGAGGTGTGTATGGGTGCCCAAAGCAAGCCCTGTGGTAGGAGGAGGGGGGCTAACCCTTCACCCCTCAGGCTGGCTTCTGGAGCAGAGGGGGAGGTGCCTGCCTCACTGATTTGTGGCACTGTTGGCAATGATGCTGGTTGGCGTTGCACAGCGACATCCCTAACTGCCCTCGTGGACTGGGCAGCTGCTCAGAGCACCCGCAGCTTCTGTTCCATACCGACCAGAGGGGGAATAGGCCTTGTGTTCTAGACTGATGGCAAAACGTCTCCAGTATCCAGGTCCCCTGCCTTGTGACCTCCCACGAAGAGGCAGTCTGTTTCCCTCAGTCCTTGAACCCGGGCTGGCTTGCGTGGGCCAGCAGGGCGCAGCAGAAGTGGCTGTGTGCCAGTTTTGAGCCTGGGCCTCATGTGGCCTTGGAGCTCCCTCTTCTTCTCTTGGAACAAACTCCAGTGTGAGCCTGTCCAGGGCGGCCTGCTGGGAGGAGACACTATACAGGGTCAGCCAGTTCTCCCAGCGGAAGCCGTTGTCACCCAAACTACAAACCAGCAGAGCCCAACATGTGAGGCCAGCCGGAACCAGAACCCCCGCCCCCACTAACTTGTAGATTCATTAACAATAAATGCCTCTTTGTTCAAGGCACTGAGCTTTGAGGTTTGTTCAGAAGCAGCAGCTAACAGGCCTTCATTTACCGAGGCTTCCCCTTACCTGCAAGAGGCTTTTTTAGTTTTTTAAAGGTTTTATTTATTTATTTGACATAGAGAGAGATCACAAGTAGGCAGAGAGGCAGGCAGAGAGAGGGGGAAGCAGGCTCCCTGCTGAGCAGAGAGCCCGATGTGGGGCTCGATCCCAGGACCCTGAGATCAAGACCTGAGCCGAAGGCAGAGGCTCTAACACACTGAGCCACCCAGCTGCCCCCACAAGAGGCTTTTTAAAAAAGGTTCTATTAAAAAAAAAAAAAAAAAAAAAGGTTCTATTTATTTTGGGAGGGAAGAGCGCCTGGAGCCAAGCCTGGGGCTTGATCCAATGACCCTGAGAGCACGACCTGAGCTGAAGTCAAGGATTGGACACTCAACTGACTGAGCCACCCAGGCATACCTCATTATCACATGCTTAATGTGATTAAAGTTACAAATGGAGGGGCGCCTGGGTGGCTCAGTCTGTTAAGCAGCTGCCTTCAGCTCCGTCATGATCCCAGGGTCCTGGGATGGAAGCCTGCATCCTGCTCCCTGCTCAGTGCAGAGCCTGCTTCTCCCTCGGCCCCTCCACCTCCCCCCTACCCCTTCCCCTGCTCCTGCTTGTGTGCACCCTCTCTTTCTCTGAAATAAAATCTTAAAAAAAAACCAATAAAGTTACAAATAGAAAACCCTAGCTTTTCTTTAAGTTGGGAAATTCAAATTATTAATCTTTTTAAAATCTATAACTATCATTTTGATTAGTTGTGTATGGTTCCATTTACAAGCTGAAATCTCCCTTTAACATTTTTTTTTGGAGATTTATTTTATTTCAGAGAGAGAGGGAGGGGGGTAGTGTGTGAGCACGGCGGCGGGGCCGCAGGGGCTGCCCCGCGCGCGCTCAGAGGGAGAGAATCTCAGGCAGACTCCCTGCTGGGCGCAGAGCCAGACACTGGGCTTCATCCCACCGCCAGTCAGATCACTACCTGGGCTGAAACCAAGAGTTGGACGATTAACCCACTGCACCACCCAAGCGCCGCCCCCCCTTTAACATTTCAAACTGCGTTAATACATGTAAGAGCTTAAACTTATTTTTTAGCCTTTCTGTTGTATCAAGTATTTAAGGTTTCCTACAGATATACTAAAGGTCTAATTTCTCTTAAATTTGTAAAATGATGGCAAACACCTTGTACCTTCCAACCTAAAATCACTATCAAATCAATACACGACGTATTTCACGCAGAATCAGATTTATCTGCCATGCCAAATTGTTTTACAAGTACGAACGCATCAGAGAGACTGCTTGTAAACCCAACACAAAAGCACCAATGCTCTGATTCTGCTCTGCTTAGTCCCTTCCATACATGGCTCAGTCTTCGGGGTTGAAGACCCCCCTTGGTAACTGTCCATCCCAGGCATCCGGAGTGACGTCCTCTCTGCCTGAGGGTGTCCGCGACCAGCCGGGATGGCCACGGCCTGGAGCTGGGATCCTCCAGAACCGGAGGGACAGGCTAGGCTTTCTGCTGCCAAATCCACGTCCAAGTCCGATTCCACCGCCGAGCGCAAGGAACCCATCCCCGCGTCTCCGGGGTGCCGCCCGGCTCGCACCTGTGCGGTCCCCACCCGCCCCCTCTGAAGCAGGTCCTGGGCTGTTACGATCCCCGTGTGCCCGGCGAGGGGCTGGTGACACTGCTTAAACGGTGGGGCGGGGACGCCCACGCAGGCCGGCGGGGTCCAGAGCCCGCAGAGTTAGGCCCGAAGCCCAGAGGGCTCCGGCCTCCGCCCGGGCCGCGGCCCTTTCCCCAGGACTCGGCCGGGCCACAGCGCGCCCCAGGGGCCCTGCCCCTCCTTTCCTCACCCCCACGGACCCCACCTGCTCTCAGGTCCCCCACCGCCGCCGCTCCCCAGCTCTGCTCCTCGCACCGCGGGCAGGCCGGCCTCTCTCCGCACGCAGGCTCCCCCTCCTGAGATCGCCCTCTTCCCTTCTGGCCCTTCGGCTCCCAGCTCCGAGGTCCCTTCCTCCGGGGAGCCCTCCCAGAGGCTCCGGCCGAGGGCCCCCTCCGCAAACGGGAGAGGCTGTGCTTCCCTCCGGCCTTCGCCGCCCGCCTGGGAGGCCGCCGGGACCGCCGGGACCAGAAGCCCGGCCCCGGGCGCCCTGGAGGGGGTGTAGACTCGGGCCCGGGCTCCGGCCGACAGTAGAGAGCCCGGGGCCACTGCTCACAAAGGCCGCGCTCACAGGAGCGGGAACTTCGGCCGGGGTACGCGGGCCGCCGAACTGCGGGCCCGAGCTCACGTCCAGCTCCGCGCCGTCGCCTCGGAGCGTCGGGAGCCCGCGGCCGCAGTCGCCCGATAAACCACAACTCCCGCGAGGCCTTGCGCGCCCAGGGGCGCAGGCCGCGAGTCTCGCGGGAAGGCGGGAGTTCGAGCTTGCGAGCGTGGGCGGGGCCGGAAAGAGGCGCATTTCAAAGCGGTAATAGATGGTTTTCTTAGCCAATAGGATTGAAAACAAACCTCCAGGACCGGGCGACCGCGAGAGTCGAGGGGACGGTGGCCAATGGGAGTGCGCGGGGGGTGGGGCCCGGGCCTCAGGAGCGGAAGTGGGTCGCTGTGGAGGCGGCGGCGTCTTGCTTGAGGGTTTCTCCTCGGCGGCTTCCGGGGGTGCTTCCTCGCCCGAGTGCGTCGGCGGCGGCTCCTGCCGCACCAGACGGGCTCCCGGTAAGTCAGGCGTCGCGGAGAGCCGGCGGCCAGCCAGGGCCGGGCGGGTGCGGGCTTCGGACGGCTTCGCGGCCTGCGGAGGCCCGCGGCGCGGCGGCCCGCCGTAGTGTGGCCAAGCCAGCTCGGGCCGGACGCCCGGCCGGGCCTCCCCCCCGGACCGCGGGCCCGCTCGCCCGCCCGCCACGCCCCGCCGTCCGCGTGGCCGTCTGGGCCCGGCTCGGCGCGGGGGACGGACGTGCGAGCGCCTCGCCCAGGGCCCCGGTCGCCCCGGCGGGCTGCGGCCGCGGCGCTCGGGTGCGGCGAAGCCGGCGAAGTTGGGGAGGGGGCGGACACGCCCAAGGTCACTCCGGGAGTCGCCCCGGGCGGCCCGGGGCGCGGGCCCGTGCGGGCCGTTCCGGGGAGGCCCCGGCCGGGTTTTTGTTCCCCGCTGGCGCCGCCTCCTTTGTGTGCTCGCGTCGCCGCCCCGCCATCGCGGGCCTGCGAGTCCGCCGGGGCCGCGTGGCGGAGCCTCCTGGGCTGACGGCGCGGGGGGCGGCGGGGGCCGGCGGGGCAGCGCCCACTCGGGGCTGAGCTCAGTGGGTCCTCAGCTTCCGGTCGTTGGGGCGGTGGGGGGGCGCCGGGGCGCGGAGGCCTGCGGCCGGCCCCGCCCCTCGGGCGCCTGCTCCGGGCTCGGACGCTGCCGCCGGGAGCCTGAAGAGCGAGCGGGGTCTCGGGGAGGCTTGAGCGCCGCTGCCCACCTCTGACCCGTCCGGGGAGGAGAGGAGAGTTCGGAGCCTGGACTTCCCGCGGTAGTCGTCTTGTGAGGTCTTGGCTTTTGTCTTTTTCCTGCCGGTGCCGGTCGACGTTCAGTCCCACCTTCGCTCCGCTTTTGCCGTAGGGTCTCGGAGCCAGACCTGGGGTCTGAGCTGGGCAGTCCCGCACCCCGCCGAGCTACCGGATTGTCGGGGAGACTGAGGCGGGGTGCCCAAGGTCATGCGGCCAGCCAACCAGCTGACGGCAGAGCCGGCCTGGAACCTCGCTCTCCTGTGGCCGCAGGACTAGGCCTTTAAGTTCAGTGACCGGGAGCTTGGGGACCACTGGTGATGAAGGGTAGAGACGTAGAAGGGAATCGCTCTAACTGGTGCTGTATTTTTTGACAGGTGGGGAGACGTGTTGGGTTCAGTTTTATCTGAGCTGCCGGTGAAATGGGAACATTCAAGTAGAAAGAGGTGGTGTTGCTGGTTTTTGTATTGTCTGAACTTGAGCTTCCAACTCAGATTTAAAAATCTTACATTAATAGTGTTCATCAGCCTTTTTCCCCCTCAGTGAATGCCCCCGACCTTTTTTTATAGGTAGGTAGGTCTTTTTACGTACTGTATGGGTAGTTGTGCTTTATACATAAAAAGAATGAGATCCCTTTTCGCCCCCTTTGAGAATGCATACTTGAAAAATTCTGAGTCGGCACAGTTTTGAAGTCTGCGTGCGGAGCTTTCTGCTTGAGGTGTAGCCACGAAGAGAACAGGCATAGTACAACCAACCCCTGGTGGGACTGAGGAGTGAGGGTGGAGGACGCGAGAGAAGTAACCTGAGTTCGAGATATAAATTGTGAGAGAGACTGGAGAGGTAAGCAGGAACCAGGTCACAAAAGGTCTTTGCTGTGCCCCACCTTAATGAATTGAGAATTTATGTTAAGACCATATGGGGGAAAAAATCACTAAATGAAGTTCGAAGCAGGGAAGTAACGTGGTTAGATTTGCATTTTTAAAAAATCACCGTACTGTGAGGATGGCTTAGAAAGATGGATGAGGTTAGTGGCCTCTGGGGCAGTTAGGAAGAGAGAAGTGTGGCTCGGACCTCGGTGGGGATGGGGGACCAAACTCAGGCCACTGATTGCCATTCGTGACAGTTCTTCACTGGCTTTTTACTTAACAGGCTGTTGGCAAAGTTCTTGTCCAATAGTTTATACCCCTACCAATTTCTGGAAAGATTAGAGGTGCTACTGAATGCACATCTGTGCAGAAGGTAATTGGTTTTATGCTGCATTGCGCATGGCTTTGTATGTTGTTTGTACGTATGTTATCAGTGTCGTATTTGGAATGATTTATCTACATCTTTCACTGTCCTCGAATTAGGTGGCTCCTGTGGATGTGCAGGGCTGACTCTGTTTCGTGAGGTATAATTCACATGTATGCTCTTGTAATTTACCTCCTAACTAGCTTCTCTGTCAGCAGGGCTTTGGGGAGTGTAGAGCAAGGCATTTTAAGGTTTCCTCTCTGAGGAGGAAGGCCACAGCACAGATACAGCTGCATCCCAAGGTCAGAGTTCAAGGGTAAGAAAGCCAGTGAAGTTGGGATGGAGAGCGCTGCTGTAGAATTTCCTTTGGAAGGGTCTTTTTTTCACCTGAGCATAAATAAGGGTTGTCAAGTTTATTATTCCCACCAATACTGTGCAGGGTAGAAAAGGCACGAAAATGTCTCAAAATAGTAGCTTCCTTGTATAAAATGAAATTGTGACCCTAAGGCTTTCCCGGAGTAAGGTCTACACCTAATATGGGGCTCAAATCACAACACCGAGATCTGTTCTAGCCATTATGTCTGTGGAGATGAGATGTTCTTTTCTCCCATGGAGATTTTTAAGTCTGTTTTTAAGTTTTCCTTTGTTTCCTGATGGTGACTATATTTTTACTTGCAATGCAAGGCTCCAAATCCCCTCTTCATCCTTTATTTCATCTCAAAAATAGTCTGTGCCATCTCTGTCAAACGTCTAATGAGCTTGATAGTTTAATTTCTTTTTTTTTTTTTTTTTTTTTTTAAAGATTTTATTTATTTGACAGAGAGAAACACAGCGAGAGAGGGAACACAAGCAGAGGGAATGGTAGCGGGAGAAGCAGGCTTCCTGCAGAGCAGAGAGCCCGATGCGGGGCTCGATCCCAGGACCCCTGGGATCTGACCTGGGCCGAAGGCAGATGCTTAACGACTGAGCCACCCAGGCGCCCCAGTTTAATTTCTTTTTTAAAAGATTTTATTACTATTTAAAGATTTTATTTGTTTGTTTGTTTATGACTGAATGAATGAGCATGGGTGGTGGGCGGCAGAGGGATTCCCTGCTGACCAGGGAGCCTGGCAAGGGGCTTGAACCCAAGACCTGAGACAAAGGCAGACGCTTCACCAACTGAGCCACCCAGGTGCACCTTGATCGTTTAATTTCAGTGGAAGAAAGTCATGGTTTATGTAGTCAATGTGTTTGTGCTGACAGAAGGGGACACTGCAGTGAGTATTGGACTTGAAGTCAGGTTGGCCATGTTGAGTACCGAAGAAATGGTTAGATTGGGACTGGGAGGAGCAGGAGAAATGTAAGGAACCTGTGAGGTAGGTCTTGAAACCTGAGCAAGAGGGGGTAGGGGAGCCTTTCAGACAAGGGGACAGCGTGGATCAGATTATGGCCCAGCTTTGAGGAGGAGACTGACGAGCCAGGGTACCGGAGTAAAGTACAGTCAGTTCTGTTTTAAACACTTGTTTGGAAGCATAATTTGTTCCAACAGGATTTATAGGGTAGGAACAGTTTGAACATTATGGGGATTTTGAGTTTGCTGTGCATAATAATTTCATCTATGGGAAATACTAGATGAACCCAGAAAATTGAACTGAGCTGAATCAAGTCACAGAGACTGTAGTAGACAGTACACACCTAAAGCATCCCCAGCTTTCTCAGTGACTGTGTGTGATATGAGCCACACTCATACACATCTTTTGTTTAAAAAAATTCTCGCTACACTTCCCAGTAACTCACAAGCTGCAAACCTTGTAAAGTATTCGTGTGTCTCCTGACCCTTTAACATGTGCAGAAGCGTGCTTCCCTTCTGTGAGGTTCTTAACTTGTGTCTGTGTGACATTGACAAAGGTTTTTAGTGTCATACCCCTAATTTCTTTGTTTTCGCATAAGTCCTGTGGGGTTTCTTTTTGTATTGTGTATTTTAGGAATACACATGTCTGTAACTTCAGATGAAGCCAGAAAGGTTAGCACTGGGTTAGGGGAGGGAGGTTACTCTGGAAGTGATGGATGTGATTGTTTGGGAACATTTGCATTCTTCTTGGGCCTTTTGGAACCTGGTCTTTTTTTTTTTTTTTTAAGTTTCCATATGAAGGCTCTTAACTTCCCGTGGCCCCTTTTCCGTATCTATTAGAGCATTACCGTCATAGTTGGGAGCCTGCTGTAATTTATGAAGCATCCCAGCTGCCACATTTGTCCTGGAGGCCAAGGACCGTTGACTTTTTATTTTACTTCCTAGGTAGTGTTGGAGGAGAGTTGAGGTTCTGGATTAGGGCTTTGCCGCTCACAAGCCCTGGTATGGGACCCCACTGCCAAGATTAATGTCTCCAGAGAATTGGGTTTGGCTAGCCTTTTGGTGACAAGGTTCATTCTTTAGCCAGCCCACCTATGCATCTGCCTTGAGGGGAAGGGAAGGACTTGTGCTGAAGATCCCTGGGGGAGGCCTATTTAAGACCAGCCTGAGTATGCAAATGAGGGGGCACCTGCGGTGTGGCACTGCTCTGCTGCTTCCTGCTATAGGTATAGGCCATAGAATCACATTTGTAAGCTTCTGACCGCCTGCCCCCACCACCTTCAGGGCCTGCGCCTTGGCTGTTTTTAGTTCCACACACCCCCCCTACTAGGTTCTCGATTCAATACAAGCATCTAAGCCTCCTAGGTGCTTTTTCTGGTGGGCTCTGTGTTCAGGCACCATCCACACAACCCAACATGCCTGCCCCCTGTGAGTTCCATGGCCTTTGGTTCCAGAGAAGAGTGGGAAGTTGTTGAGGGCCTCAGCACCTTGAGGTTTGATATGCCCCATTGGCCTCTGGTATCTTTTCAGTCTCTGGAAGGGTGTATCAGTCCTTAAATTTCCTTTGTGACACACCCTTGCTCCTGGCCTCCGGGAACTGCCTTGTTTGTATCACCAGGCCATCGAGGCTGAAAGAAAATTAGGTTAGGGGTCAGAGAGGTGGAAAGAGCCTCTCAGTTTCACTTTGAGGCTGTCCCAGATCAGTAACCCTGATACAGAGGAGTTGGTTGGATTTGGTATCTTTTGATAACTTCCCAGTTGTTTCTTTTTTTCCCCCCTGTATCCATACGTTTATTTAAGTTCAGTTGATCAACATTTAATGTATTAATTGGCTTCAGAGGTAGAGATCAGTGATTCATTAGTCTTACATAACACTCAGTGTGCAATACAGTATGTGCCCTCCTTAATGTCTATCACCTAGTTCCCCCATCCCCCACTCCCCTCCCCTGCAGCAACCCTCAGTTTGTTTACTGTGATTAAGAGTCTCTTATGAGGGGCGCCTGGGTGGCTCAGTCGTTAAGCGTCTGCCTTTGGCCCAGGTCATGATCCCAGGGTCCTGGGATCAGCCCCGCATTGGGCTCCCTTGCTCGGCAGGAAGCCTGCTTCTCCTGATACCATTCCCTCTGCTTGTGTTCCCTCCCTCGCTGTGTTTCTGTCAAATAAATAAAAATCTTTAAAAAAAAAAAAGAGTCTCTTATGATTTGTCTCCCTCCCTGGTTTTGCCTTGTTTT
>CM053604.1:893729-915210 GCA_028646535.1 Procyon lotor
TGATTTCTTTTTTTAAGATTTTATCTATTTATTTGACAGAGACAGACACACTGAGAGAGGAAACACAAGCAGGGGGAGTGGGAGAGGGAGAAGCAGGCTTCCCTCGGAGCAGAGAGCCCGATGCCGGGCTCAATCCTAAGACCCTGGGACCATGACCTGAGCTGAAGGCAGACACCCAGTGACTGAAACACCCAGGCGCCCCGAGATTGACTTATTATAAGGGATTGGATCACACAATGATGAAAGATGACAAGTCTTTGCAGGCGGCAAGTTGGAGACCCGTTCAAGTCCAAAGACCTGAGAACTAAGAGGGCCAATGGTTTCCGGTCTAGTGCAAAAGCCAGGAGGCTGGAACCCGGGAAACGCTGGTTTCAGGAAACGCTGATGTTTCAGTTTGAGTCCCCGGGTAGGAAAAAACAATGATCCGGCTCAGAGGCACTTGGGCAGCAGGAGTTCCATCTTTTCTTTCTATTCAGGACTTAAACTGATTGGATGAGTCCCATTGCCATTGGAGAGGGCAATCACATTACTCAGTTTACTGATGCAAATGTTAATCTCATCCAGAATCATGTCTGACCAGAAGTCTGGACACCCTATAGCCCACTCAGGTTGACACATGAAATTAACCAGCACAAGGGAGAATGTAGGACGGAAAAGGTCTTATTTACTCTTGGAAGTAAGCGCAGCTCAGTCGAGCAGGAGCATGAATGGTCACAGGGAGGTGTGGGCAGTGACCTTGGAGAGGATTTAGGCTGGAGATGGCCACTCAGAGCACTCATGACCCTGGAAATCTCTTAGGACTGATTTGCAGGGAAAGGCAGAATATGTTGGATATTTTCTTAAGAGTGAAGTTTTATTACTTCCATAATGCAGTAAATATTGTTGAACAAGCTACGGATATGTACTAAAAAACACAGGACGGGGCGCCTGGGTGGCTCAGTGGGTTAAAGCCTCTGCCTTCTGCTCAGGTCATGATCTCAGGGTCCTGGGATCGAGCCCTGCATCGGGCTCTCTGCTCAGCGGGGAGCCTGCTTCCCTCTCCCTCTCTCTGCCTGCCTCTCTGCCTACTTGGGATCTCTCTCTCTCTGTCAAATAAATAAAATCTTAAAGAAAAAAAAGGACAACTTTTAACAAAAAATTAGATAAGTTAATTATCTCACAATTCAGAACCAGTAAACATTACCTAATAATGACTCATTACCTAGAAACCCTTTCCCGATTTCTGGCTTTATTAAGTCTGCAGAAAGAACAGCTGGACACCCCGTGCTCAGGCCACTCCTTGCCCCAAGCAGAACCACAGCAGTAAGCTTTTGCCCCAGGCAAGGCACAGGGAATTCTCTGCAGAAACTTACAATGTAAGAAGGAATAGGAACATACTATTGTTTGGGGAGCCCAGAGAATTAGGCAGTTCTTGATGCTGACCCAATATTGAAGTCTGGAGGTCAGTAAACTCTACTCATGGGGAGCTCCTAATCAGCTTTTACATGTCAGTGTCTTGAGAGGTTCAGTGATTTGCTTACAAACGACTTTTACATGTCATTTGTAAACATGAGAAACAGTCAAGGATCACCAGTCATTTAAGAAATGGCACAAGAAATGTGTATTGTGGCGTGGGGGGCAGGCAAAAGTATTAATGGAAGTAATCAAAAAATTTTCAAAAAGCTGCTAATAACCTGAAAGATATTTAAGAAAGGGTCCCCCAAACTAAAAATATAGCCAAAATTGTCAAAGAAATTCAGCAGAAGGGTTGCGAGATAAAGTTCAGGGAATTACCCAGAAAGTAGAACAGAAAAAGACACAAAATCAGAGAGAAATGAGACTAAGAAGTTCAAATCAGGAGGTCCTACAACTTTCTAAGAGTTCTAGGGAAAAAAGTGGAGAGGGGCGCCTAGGTGGCTCAGTCGGTTAGGCATCTGGCTTGGGCTCAGGTCATGGTCCTGGGGTCCTGGGATCGAGTCTCACATTGGGCTCCCTGCTCAGTGCGGAACCTGCTACTCCCCTACTTTTGCTTGCTCTCTTTCTCTCTCTCTGGCAAATAAATAAAATCTTAAAAAAAAAACTTTCAAAAGAAATAATACAATTTATCAGAAATAAGGACTTGAGTGCCCAGATTAAAAGAGCCCACCAAAGATGTTTACTAACTGGAAAACCAGATATAAACAAAACAGTCTAAAACATAAAGAAAAAAAGGAAGTCACATAAAAAAAAAAGCGCAGGGAAATGCATCTCACTAAATGTCTTAGCAGTAACAACATTCAATTCTATTTAGATAGTGGATCATGGAAAATTCTGAAAGAAATGCTGAAAGAAAATTACATACAGGACAGGGGCGCCTGGGTGTCTCAGTCGTTGAGCATCTGCCTTCGGCTCAGGTCATGATTCCAGGGTCCTGGGATTGAGCCCTGCATCGGGCTCCTTGCTCGGCGGGAGGCCTGCTTCTCCCACTACCATTCCCTCTGCTTGTGTTCCCTCTCTCGCTATGTTTCTCTCTGTCAAATAAATAAAATCTTTAAAAAAAAAAAGAATAAAAAAGAAAATGACATACAATGTAGAATTGCACAGTCAGATAACAATTTTGGACATTCAAACTATTTTTTGTCAGATAAACAGACTGTAATATAGGAAAAACAAGCCCTAGAGTACCAGTATAGGCATACTGGGGGTTTTGGTCCCAGACCATTGCAGAATACCCTAATAATGTGAGTCCCATAAATTTCTGGTCTCACAGCCCATGTAAAAGTTTTTTGCACAACCCCATCACCTGTTAGGTGTGCACTCGTGTTTTGTATACAAAATGCACTTACCTTAACTAAAGTCTTTGTTGCTAAAAAAAAATGTGAACCATCACCTGAGCTTTCAGTGAGTTGTAATCACTGATCATGAATCACCACCACAAATTAAATAATAATGAAAAAAAATTTGAAATATTGAATTATCAAAATGGGACAGACACACAAACTGAGCAAATGTTGAAAAAATGGTGCCAACAGACTTGCTTGGCACGGGGTTGCTGCAGACCGTTAATTTGTAAATAGCGCAACATATGTGAAGCTCAATAAAGCGAAGCACAATGAAATAAGGTAGGCCCTTGGGTCTATTTCTCACATACACCTGAGGCTGTTAAGTATCCCTCTTCTATCTTCTAACTGACATGTGACCTCAAAGGTCACCCAATCTTGATCTTGAGAGGAGAGGTTTTGGCAATTCCACCAGACTGAGAAGACAAGGACTATAGGTCAGGACTAAGCAGAGAGCGGCACCTTGATACCCCACTGGAAGCTCTCAGCGGCATCCTGACAGTGGGGGGCAAACCAGCAGTAGACAGAGCTCAATGAACGGCAACATGGCCTTAATCAGCTTAAGGGGCCCTCGGGCTAAGTGAGTGGCCCTTGCTCTGTTCACCCAGCAGAGGAAGACATCTGTAGCCACTACGGCTCAGTTCCTTGTGTAGTAGTTCAGCTTTCAGTTAAAAATTCCTTGGTGTGTCAAGGCACAGAGCCTTTTGACTGAAAATAAAAAGACAACTCTAGAAAGAAACCTCTGGGTGAGTCACATACTGGTTAGTAGGCAAAGACCATAGAGTAATTACAATTCACATGCTCAAGAATAGAAAGGAAGGTGTAAAAACATGAAGTTATGGAGAATTTCACCTGGGGATTGAAATCTGTATGAATTATTAGCTAAAACTAAAAGATAAAATAACCGAAATTATGAATTTAGTAGATGAACAACAGATTAGACACAGATTAGAGGACTAATGCATTGGGAGATAATTCCATATAAAACATCCTGACCAGTACACACAGAAAAAAACAATTGCCAAAACAGGAAAAGAAAAAAAAAAAAAAGACAAGAAATAGATCAGACCTGAAGGTCTAACAATGTGTAATTGGAGCCCCAAAAGGCAAGAAGAGTGAGCACCACAGAAGCAGAGCTCTCCAAAGCTGATGCCACCCAGCCACCCATGTCGAGAGTCCCTGGGAGTCCCGAGCAGGAAGAATACCAGCAAAACCACACCTAAGCATGTCATTATCAAACTGCTGGAAACAAAGACAAAGCAAAATGTTAGCCAGAGAAAAGATCCACTTCTCTTTAAGACATGTGGCAGCTAGCCACAGCAGAAATGAAGCTGGGAGACAATGGAATGACCTAGTTGTTACACACACACACACACGCCCCCAAAACCCCCCACCAACTTACAATTTAAAAAAAATGTTTTGTCTAATGCAATATATTCAAAATATAATGAGCTAAACATATAATCAATATAAAAATTAACAAAATATTTTATACCCTCTTTCAAACGAAGTCTTGAGAATCCCGTGTGCACATTAATTTCTAGTCCACTCCCCTTTGGATTCACCACACTCCAAGTGCTCAACAGCCACACGTGGCTCACAGCGACCACATTAGACAGCAGCTTAGAATTTTTTACTCAGAAAAAAATGTTATCATGCAAGAATGAAAGTAAAATAACAGCATTTTCAGATTAACAAAGATAGAATTTATTGCCAGTGGGAATTCACTAAAAGTACTGAAGAAAGTTCATTGGGCAGGAAGAAAATTATTACAGATGGAAATGAAAAGAGAACAAAGACCACAATAAATGGAATATATAGATATATATACATACACATGTATATGAAATTACATATATATGGAATTTTCTATCTACATAGAGATATAACCTTATTTTATACTAGCCTTTTTTCATTTAAAAAACGTGGTAATATATAATACAAAAATTACCATTTTAATCCTTTTCAAGTGTATAATTCGATGGCATTAGCTACATTTATAATGTTGTACAATCATCACCACTGTCCACTTTCATCAAGTTTCATTGTCCCAGAAACTCTGTACCCATTAAACGGTATCTCCCCTTCCACTCTACCTCCAGCCCCTGGCAGCCTCTATTCTAATTTATCTCTATGAATTTGCCTGCTCTAGGAACCTCATGTAAGTGGAGTCATACAGTATTTGTACTTCCGTGATACCTCGCTCACATAATGTTATCAAGGTTCCTCCGTGTTATACAGATCAGTTTTGGTTTTTTTAAAGGCTGAATAATATTCACTTGTATGGATATGCCCCCCTTTCTTTACCCCTTCATTTGCTGATGGACATTTGGGTTGTTTACACTTTTGGCTGTGGTAAGTAACGTTGCTATGAACACCTATGTACAAGTATCCACTTGAGTCCCAGCTTTCAAATCTCTTGGGGATCTGGATCTAGGAGTGACGTTGCCAGATCATATGATAATTCTAAATTTAAGTTTAAAAATTTTTTTATTTATTTGAGAGAGAATGGGGGGGGAGAATACGGGGGGGGAAGGGTCAGAGGGAGAAGCAGACTCCCGGCTGAGCAGGGAGCCTGACACAGGACTCAATCCCAGGACTCCAGGATCATGAGCCTGAGCCGAAGGCAATTGCTTAACCAACTAAGCCACTCAGGCGCCCCAGTATTTAACTTTCTGAGGAACCACCAAACTTTTCCAGAGAAGCTTAGCCATTTTACGTATCTACCAGTAACACATGAGGGTTCCAATTTCTACACATCTTGGTCAATACTGTTTTTTGATAATAGCCATTCTAATGGGTGTCAAGTGGTATTTCTCTGTGGTTTTGATTTACATTTCCACTGGCAGCTAATGATGAGGTCCTTTCATGTTATCTGCCATTTGTATATCTTCTTTGGACAAGTATCTATTGCAGTACTTTGCCAGTTTCTAAATTGGGTTGTCTCATTTTTTGTTCTTGTTGAGTTGTAAAGACACTGCAAATATCCTGATTATTAGTGTCTCAGCAGATATTGCAAGCAGATGACGGGCAAATATTTTCCCCCATTCTATGGATTGTCTTTTCACTCTGTTAATGTACTTTGAAGCACAGATGTTTTTAATTTTAATGAAGTCAGATGTATTTATTGTTCCTTTTGTTGCCTTGATTTTTTGTGTCATATTTAAGAAACCATTGGGGCGACTTAAGAATCCATTGGTCTCTCAAGTAAATAAATAAAATCTTAAAAAAAAAAAAAAAAAACCATTGCCAAATCCAAGGAAAATATAATGCAAAATTTACCACCTGAATCCTTTTTTTTTTTTTTTTAAGATTTTTATTTATTTATTTGACAGAGAGAGAGAGATCACAAGTAGGCAGAGAGGCATCAGAGAGTTCGGGGAAGCAGGCTCCCTGCTGAGCAGAGAGCCCGATGTGGGGCTTGATCTCAGGACCCTGATCTCATGACCTGAGCTGAAGGCAGAGGCTTTAACCCACTGAGCCACCCAGGCGCCCCAACCACTTGAATCCTTTTCGGGTGTACATGTTGTACAAGTTGTTTTCAACTTGCCTCTATGTTTTCTTCTAAGATTTTAAAGTAAGCCATAAGCCCAACATGGAGCTTGAACACACGGCCCCAAGATCAAGAGTCACATGCCCCACTGACCAGGCTACCCCCTTCGAAGAATTTTGTAATTTTAACTCTTCAATGTACACTTTGATCCATTTTGTGATAAATTTTGAGTATGGTTTAAAGACCCAACTTTATGTTCGTACATGTCAACATCCGATTTTCCAAGCACCATTTGTTGGAGAGAACTTTCTCCATTGAATGGTCTTGACTATTCAATGTTGACCTTGTTGACCACAGAGGTGAGGGTACATTTCTGGGTGCTCAATCTTACTCCATTTATCTATATATTTATCCTTTTGCCAGCACCATACTGTTTAATTCCTGTACCTTTCTGTTTTCAAATTGGGAAGCCTTCCAACTTGGCTTTTTCAAGATTGTTATAGCTATCCTGGGTCCCTTGAAATTCTGTACAAGTTTTAGGATGGATTTTTCCATTTCTATAAAAATTGCCATTGGGGCTTGAGAGGGATTGCACAGAATCTGTATATTGTTTTGGATAGTATTGCCGTCTTAACAATATTAAGCATTCCAACCTATGAGTATACAATGTCTCTTTAGATTAATTTCTTTCAGCAAGTTTTTGTACTGGTTTCTTTCAACCATGTTTCAGTGTACAATTTTTTTTTTTTTTTAAGATTTTATTTATTTGTCAGAGAGAGAGAGAGAGGGAGAGGACAAGCAGGGGGAGCGGCAGGCAGAGCAGGCAGAGGGAGAAGCAGGCTCCCCGCTGAGCAAGGAGCCCGATATGGGACTTGATCCCAGGACCCTGAGATCATGACCGGAGCAGAAGGTAGTGGTTTAACCGACTGAGCCACCCAGGCGTCCCTTCAGTATACAAATTTTATACCTACTTGGTTACATTTATTCATAAGGATTTTATTCCTTTTGATGGTATGAAAATAAAATTGTTTTCTCTTTCAGATTGTTAATTGACCAGTGTGTTCACTCATTTGTGAATTCGTATCCTACAACTTTGGTGAATCCATTTATAAGCTCTAACGGTTGTTTATGTGTTTTGTGGGTTCTTTAGTTTTCTACTGTTGTGCCATCCGCAGATACTTTCCCTTGTTCATTTCCAATGTGTATGCCTTTCTTCTTTCTGCCTAACTGCTTTAGCTAGAACTTCCAGTACTATGTTGGACAGAAGTGATGAAATAAGGCATCCTTGTCTTGTTCCTCATCTTAGAGGAGAAGTTCTGCCTTATCACTGAGCATCTTCACTGTGAGCTTTTCACATATGGCCTTTATTATGGTGAGGTATTTTTTTTTCTGTTCTTGGTTTGTTGAGTGTTATCATGAAATGGTGCTAGGGAACACTTTTTCTGCCATCATTTGAAGTGATCATGTGTTACTTTTTCTTTCCTACAGTCTGTAAGACAGTAATTGCACTGATTTCCATAGGTTGAGCCACTCTTGCATTCCTGGGGAAAGATCCACTTGATTATGGTGGGTAATGTTTTTAGTATGCTGCTAAATTCAGTGTGTTAGTCATCTGTTGAAGATTTTTTGCATCTATATTCACAAGAGAAGATTACTCTGCAATTTTCTTTTCCTGTAGTGTCTTTGTGTGGCTTTGGTATCAGGATGATACTGACATCATAGAATGAGTTAGGAAGTGTTCTCTTGATTTTTTTTTTTTTTTTTTGAAGAACCCAGAAAACAGTATTCTTTATGTGTTTGGTAGAATGTACCAGTGAAGCTATCTGGTCTTGGGCTTTTCTTTGTTGGGGTTTTGAATACTTCTTCAATTTCACTTTTCATGTTTTCTCTCATTTTCTATTTGAAGTCAGTGTTGGTAGTTTGTATGTCTAGGAGTTTATCCATTTCATCTAAGCCATCCAATTTGTAGGCATACAGGTGTTCTTAGTAGTCTTTTATAATCCTCTCTACTTCTACAAAGTTCAGTAATATCCTCATTGTTGACTTTATTAATTTATATCTTTTGTTCTTAGTCTAGCTAAACACTTGTCAATTTTTTTTTTATCTTTTTAAATAAACAACTTCAGGTGTCCCTGGTTTTGTTTTCTATCATCCATGTTCATTTATCTCTGGCCTAATCTTTACCATTACCTTCCTTCTGCTAGTTTTGGGTTTAGTTTGCTCTTCTTTTCCTAGTTCCTTAAGACAAACAATTAGGCTATCAATTTGCTTCTGCTTTTATATATTTACAGCTATAAATAGTCCCCAAACACTGCTTTCACTGCATCCCTTAAGTTTTGTTGTGTTTTCATTTTCATTCTTCTCAAGGTATTTTCTAATTTCCTCTGTGATCTCTTCTGTGACCCACCGGTTAATATCCACTTACACATTTTCCCGAATGTTCATATCCTGTAACACAGTAATTTCACACTTAAATATATGCCCAACAGGTATGGGAGCAAAACCGCACCAAAAAAGACTTATAGAATGTTCACTCGGGGCTATTAATAGCCAAAACACTTAAATAGCTGAAAGAATAGATAGGCTAAAGCACATTCATCTCATGAAATACTACATAGCAAGCAAAATGAATAAACTACATAACATGAATGAATCTCAAATATAACACTGAGCAATAGGTGCTCCCAACCCCAATATATAGTGAAGACTTTCATCTATCTGAAGTTCGGCGAACATGTAAAACAAAATTATGTGATTAAGGTTGCAATGTTTTAGTTAATTAAATTATAATTATAGTCAAAGGAGTAATCATAAAAATCAGTATAGCCATTGATTGCCTTGGGAGAGGAGACAGAGGGTGCTGACTGGAAGGTCAGGTAGGGGCTTCTAAAGTATCAACAATATCCTATTTCTTGTTATGGTTGGTTGTTCATGGGTGTTTGACTTACGGTTTTTCACTAAGCTATGTTTTTTTTGTTTTTTTGTTTTTTTTTTTTAAGATTTTGACAGAGCAAGTATGAGCGCATGCACAAGCAGGGGGAGCAGTAGGCAGAGGGAGATGCAGGTCCCCTTCTGATCAGGGAACCCGATGTGGGGCTTGATCATAGGACCCTGGGATCATGACCTGAGCTGAAGGCTGATGCTTAACCGACTGAGCCACCCAGGTGCACGGAGCTATACTTTTGAGGTAATTCAGTGAAGTGTGCTTTTTGTGTGTGTGTGTGCTATGTTTCATGGCATAAATGATCAATATAATGGCCTTACGTCGGTTAACAATCTTAAATACCTCACAAAAGCAAAGGCAAATATTTTCTGGAAGAACCCACCTTCAATCCAGTTCTCAAAGAATTATCAGATTGTGTTCCAAGTTACATGGGCTCAAAGGAAGGGAGAAAGCTGCTCACAAAACACACACAGGAAGAAGTCATTAGAGAGCCAGCAAGAATTAAGACTTCAGAATTAGACCCACGAAGGATCTGGATGCTGGAATTAACATACACAGGACATAAAGCTGACAAATCTCCAATTTAAAAGGCATAAATACTAATGATAAAAAGATGCTATAGAGATTAATTGGCTTCCAAGAGATTATGAACTTTATTCCAAAAACTTGGAGAGATGAAATGTATGAATTCCCAGAAACTGGCAACTTAACAAAACTGACAGAAATGTGACTGATTCTCAAATTTTGAAAAGAATCAAATCAGTATTTTAAAATCCTTCCTCAATGAAAGCAACAGTTCAGAGATCTTATTTATGAGTTCCATTTCAGTCAAAGAATAATCCAAACTCAGGATACAGAGAACACTCTAGTCTGTTTTTGGGAACTGGCCTAACTGAACCCAAAACCTGGCAGAGAGAGCCTAAGACAATCAGAGGCCATTGTAACTACACATAAACAGGCTTTCAAAAAAGAACTCCAAAAACTGGCAAAACAAAGGATGTAATACATAAGAGGAAAACATCACTAACGAGGTGATCTATCCAAGAAATGCAAGGTGGTTGTACACTGGGGGAGAAAAGTCAAGGAACATAATGTAAATTACGTCACCTTTCCCTCGAGTACTTCCAGACCTTGAGGACGGCAGCTCACCATCCCTGGGATGAGCAAGAGGCTCTCCCAGGGCTCAAGTAACCTACCTTCTTGCATTCTGACTTTTCACTGGCTTGGGGGTGGGGGACAGGCTCCCCCAAGGAATGTACATCCCAAGAGGGCAGCGGTATCCATGGGTTTCTCAATACCCACCGGAGCCAAGTGCAATACCAGGGCCTGACCTATGTGCAGCAAGTGTTTTAGGGACCGCACTTCCTTCTGATCTGACTTGTCTCCAGATGAAGGTAGGGCCTTCAGCCCTACCTTGGAGGGGTACCTCTGAGCTCCAGGCCCCCAGCACCTTTTCTATCCAGCACATTCTGGATAGAAATTTTCTATCACCCAGCACATTCACCTTTTCTATCTCTAGGGCCACTCAGTAGGCACAGAGAAAGGCAGAGGTGAGCTCTGCCAGCACCAACTGCCTGGGAAGCCCAAACCCACTCCCTCTTTCCAGCTTTCCTGGCACTGATCACCTAGGGCACTGACCAGCGTACCGCGCCCCCCCGGGCCCCCGCCTGAGTGGACGGCAACCATGGTCTGAGTGGTTGAGACAGGTGCACAGCGCTGTCAGAATCCTAGGCCCACCTGCGTCCACGCTGCTCAGGGCTCCTCTCCTGGGCGGTGCTGCTCAGACAGCCCCACAGCTGGCCTTGCTTCTTAGCGCTGAGGGGAAGATCCTGCTGAAGGATTCCAGAGCCTGGACTTGTGGTTCCACTCCAAGAATGACCTCTCGCCTGCTGGTTTCTGGATCAGTAGTCAGACAAGTTAACTTTCCTGCACACACTGACAAAATATGCTCAACTGGAGGCAGACAGGAATCACACATCTGGGGCAAAAGGGGAGAAAATCCATCCCAGATAGCAAATGAATGCACGAAAAGAAATCTGGTTCAAATTAATGGTTTTATTTCCATCTGTAACACTAGCAGAGGCGTCTGAAACAGACTGATGCACATGGATATAGTTTAAGTGTAACAAAGAAAGATTTGAACTATGTACAATGAAAAAAGGAAATGATTTTTTTTTCTTATCCACCTTTTCCTATTTTGCAGTTTCTAAATAGTAGAAACTAAATCTTTTCTCCCCAATTCAATTTCGTAGGAAGGAATACAACCTTTATGATCAACCATCTGTCCTTAAGCGCAAAACTTAAAGATTTTGGTTGCACGGTCGCCTTGGTTTCTGAAGTCTGGGAACTGCTGGAACAGAACAGAGGAGTTTCCACGAAGCCCAGAAGGAACCTGATGGCGATGATGTCCGAACAGAGGGCAGACACACCCAGCATCGCGCCGATGAGAACTGGCGTCCTGCCCTCCTCGACTCCAAGGAGAAAATTATTACTTTCATCCAAATTAACTGGAAGTGAGCCAAACAGTGATAGAAAGTCAGAATGAAGACTAAAACAAATTTCTTTTCACATAGAGGAGGGACACTCCTTCAGCCCCGTCTAAAGTGAATTCTGTGCCGAGTCCCTGCTCCTTCAGAAGGGTGAACTGAAGGTCAGTTATTGCTAGCAAAGCCAGACGAGGCCCCCGTTCCCGCCTTGAAGATGTTGCACATGAAGAGGCTGTTGGTTTGGCCTAAAGCCCTCTGAGAAAGGGGGGTGCAGAGACGGACGCAGGCTGACACGCAAGGCCTCTCCCCGACGAGCTGCCCCAGGCCGAGGGCCGTGAGGGGCAGCTCAGACCACCCCGCGGCCTTCGAGGACCAAGAGGCTCACACCCAGAGACTTAAGTAAAGCGTCTTGTCCGGCTGCCTTGCAGAGAGGCCACCATACTTTGCCAACCCAACCTATGGAGCAGTCAAAAGCCCAAAGGACCAAAGCCTGAGAGGCCAGAGGAGCAGCTTCTAAAGTGAATGTCAACGGTGTGGGGGTGTGGGTGAGGGCCAGAGAGCCCGGCCGACGGCAGGTGGGCCAAACTTGCTGAAACTCTGGGCAGCCACGACTCGGACACCAGCATGGACACAGCTGGCTGGTAAGGCCCCAAGGACTGCCACTGCCTCCCAGCACGGACGCTTGAGTAGACACTAGGCAGTGGGAACTGAGGACCAGAGGGCATGTGGCAAACAGGATAGATCTTATCAGAAAAGAGAGAGGATACCCGACCGCATGTCTGCCCTACAGAGCTCGCAGGGCCTGTGCCAGGAGAGAAACTCTGGGACACGGGTTAAGTTCCTGAGAACAGGTGGCAAATAGGACGGGGTGGGACAGTCACTGCTCCACGGGCAATGTGAGGCCTCTGAGGGACACTGAGAGTGCTACATCTCCTGGGCTGCTGAAAAGTAGGCCAAGAACAGGCTTTATTGCACATTTCATTCTTAGGAACCTGGGAATTGCCCTGTAGAGATTCTCTTGATCTGCAGAGATCCCCGCACATCAACGCTAACGTGCAGGTGGGATCACGGGTGACCTCTGACTCTCGAGAGAAGAGAAACGTCCGGTGGTGGGTCCTTCCAGGGCCATGCTCACACCTCGGATCCTCGGGCTGGCTGGACCGCGTGTGGCTCACTCACTGTGGCAGACAGACGCCTGGGTCGATGTCACTCGCCCGGGAGAGCTGGGTGGACCCGTGTGCTCTCTGACCAGGGCCGGCCCCTTGACGACACTGCCAGGAGGAAGCTGGGGCCAACTTTCCAAATGGGGAAAACTTCTTGGCAAACATGCAGGTTCCAGAAAGAGGCCAGAACCACGATTCTCAGTTCCAATGTGTCTAACTCCCCCTCTCCTGCCCTGGAAGCAGACCACCCAGAGGAGCAGAGAGGAAGGCCCTAAGGCGGTACCGAGAAGACCTAAGAGGGGGTTGGAAACGAAAGAGTTTATGTATCAGATGTTGGTTTTGAAACAGTCTTTTTGAGCTCAGGAAACCGAGGCAGAGAAGCCACGAACGGCTGTGCGGAGAACCCAGCTGGGCTGTCTGTCCGCCCGCCTCTCCGGAGCAGCTCTCCGCATTTCATATATAAATGGGGTGGTATCGTTTGTGGTTGATCTTTTTCCTGCAAGTGGGGCAAGTGTTAGCGTTCTTGAGGGAGTCGCGGAGGCACTGGCTACAAAAGACGTGGCCACACTCTGTAGAAACAATGAGACGTCCGTTCTGTACAATCTAGAAAACAGAAGAAGGAACAGCCCTCGTGTCTGCCCTGGTCCCAGCACAGCGGCAGCCCCCAGAGAACCTCACTTTTGCGGAGATGAGGGGGAGAAGGGCGGGCAGGTCTGGAGAACGGGAGACACCTGCTCTGCAGCGTCAGGCAAGTATAAGCAGGTCTCTGAAGCCGAGAGCAGAGGCGGGAGCCGCTGTCCTGGCAGCAGCGGCCCAAGAACCACAGGCCTACGGAGATCTGGGGCTGCCGTGGGAGCACACAGGGGGCAGCGCTGGATGGCCCAGGGGCCACAGGCAGCACTCGTGGCTTCTGCTGCGGCTGGGATGGGGAGCACACGGGAGGGACACCCTTCCACGTGGAAGCCCAAGGGACACAGGGGCCAGGGCTGAAAGCTGCAGGGAGAAGGCTGGCACAGAAACGTGTGGCAGGCACGGGCCGGCCGGGCCTGACTGTGGAAGAGAGGTGCCGAAGCCCACCGAATGAGAAGACTCTCCCTCTGAAACCGTGTGGAAGGCGGATGCAAGGGAGACACAGCCGTGCGTGCTTACCTCAGAGTACCCGTCCATGCAGATCGGACAACTGACAGTGCCAGAGGGCCTAGAATCACAGTGCTTCGTGTCAGTCCCGCGGCAAACTCAAACACTGTTACTCTCAGGGGCTTCACAGAAGCAGCCCGTACCCCTAGCACAGGCACCGGGAGACTTACAGGAAGGCCAGCTGCCCCGAGGGAGTGCAGCGGGGAGCTGAGAGGGGAACCAAAGAGCAGACACCCGCAGGGGCCCTGTCCTCCCCAAACTCCCAGCCTGCACGCTCTGCCTCCCGGTCGGGGCAGGAGCGGGGCCGGGCACCTCGGAGCATTCCTGCCGCAGATCGGGAGAGCCACAGCCCGGGGCCAGTCCCACCCCCGCCGGGGCACACGCCCTCCTGGCCCCTGGGAAGGGCTGAGCGGGCTCTGAGTCCTGCCCACCTGCACCCAGGGGCGAGGCAGCTGCCCTGCCGACCTCCTCGAGCCATGAGCTCCTGGACCATGCAAAAGGCCAGATATTTCCAGGACGCTACCCCTGAGGAATGGCAGTGGAGGCGGGGTGGGGGGACTAGAGGACCCCCACTCCGGCGGACAAGAGATCCAAAGGGACCCACGTGGCCAGAGGCGAGTGGTGAGGCAGTGGGGCAGCGGGGGCGCCGGTACCTGAGTCCCGTGGCCGCCTCCTCCCTGGCGTTTCGGGAAGTGTGTGTGCTCACGTACACGTCTCTGTCCCCGGGCAGCTCCTCATCATCACTGCTCACTACACAGCTGTCGGCATGGTCCTGGCGCGGCCGTCTCGCGTTCCTCCTTGGCCGCCTCCTTTCTGAGGTGTGAGTCCGTGCTCAGGGCCGGGTTCCGAGCCCCGTCACCTCACCACCCCTTCCCGCCTGGGAAAGGCCAGTCCCAGCCGGGAGAGGCCCCCCTCCCCCCGCCCGGTCTTCCCAGAAGGAGCCCCGTCCCTGCCACGAGCAGCTGTCAGAGCTGGGAGGCCGTCTCAAGTCTAAGGTGGTAAGCTTCCTACAAGACCCCGGGACCGCAGCCCCGCAGCAGGCGTGCCGTCTCCTCAGCAAGCACAGAGCATGGGCTACAGGCATTCTCACGCCCACGGGCCTGGCAAGGACGCCAGCTCTGTACCCCCCACCCGCGGCCCTTCTGTATCCAAACCCAAGGAAAAAGAGAGGAAACCACTCACCGTCAACAATCTTTTAAAAAGGAGGAAAAAAAAAAAAAGACACAATCAGTACAACATAACATACTCTGTATTTTTAAAAAACTTATCTTAAATGAGAAAACTGAAACGTTTCTGGTTTTAAATGCCAACTCCTCAGGGGACCAGTAAAGCCCTCCCGCAGGACAGGGCAGGTGCGGGGAGAGGACGTGCCCCCAGGCAGCACCGACAGGGGGTCTGTACGCCTCTCTCCAGTGAGGCCCATCCCGGCACCTCTGCCTCCCGGCGGTGGACACCCTGTACTCGTCCACCTGGGTGGAGCGACCCGGGAGCTTACTTACCCTCCGGGAGCTGCCACCCTCCTCTTCTGGAGAGCAGAGGCACCGGTGCCCGCGGCTCACCACACTGTTACAAGGATGAAGCAAGCCAACAACTGTCACAGGGCCCTAGGGACGTGGAGCCCAGGCCCAGCTCCATGTGCCCTCCTGGTCTGGCGGGGCCAGTGACGAGAACCCCGTATGCCATGCAGGCTATGCCAAGGGTGGAGCCTTACTGGGAGGAGGATTTCCAGTGCTTATTATTGGGAACAATTAAGTAATTAAACAAAGTAGGATGTGCAGGGACTCGTGAGTGGCACACCAAGGAGCAAGAGCAATCTGATTCCATGTTATCTGGGCCTACAAAACAGTTACTGAGAATTTGACAAGGCCACACCTGATGACTCAGAAGTGACACCAGGACTACTTTTGCTGCGGTAGTTTCCTACCCCACCCCGCCAACCCCCTCTGTGCTCAGAAACCCGTCTACACCAGCACCGGGAGCACCCTCCCCCTCCTGCTGTCACAGGCCGTCTGCTTTAGGTAAGTGCTCCCGACTGCCGCCCACCCCTCCTTGGCGGACGCCCACGGGGGACGGCATGGCAGCCTGCCCTGCAGAATCCAGAAGCTCCCTCCAGCCCAACTCCCTCGTGGCAGGGATGCTTGACACAAACTAAGAAGTTCCCCTCAGCGAGGCTCTCAGGCCGGTTTCAGCTGCTGTCAGTATCGGGGGTGGCAGCCGTGGCCGGCGTCACGGCAGAGGCCCCCCTCCCTGGCGAGGGGCTGTGCTAGTCGGCGTCTCCTTGAACCCAAAGAGACCAGTGCAGGTGGTGGCGCCCACCTCCTGCCCTTCTGCTCGGGGCAGAGGTAACAGCACAAGGCTGAGCTGTCGGGAGTTATTCCTACAGACCTGCTCCTTTAGCCTTTTCAGTACCAGGCAACAGCTCTTCTCATGTACTAAAATCCATTTATGCTTTAGAACAACTGGGTGGATTCCGTTTTCCAACGTGAACCCTGACAATACAAACGGCCGTCCCGGGAAGGAGGAAGGTCTAAGCAATAAGACCTTCCTGTTGCAGATGAGAATGTAACCCACACAGGGAGCTACCGAAGGCGCTCCCCCCCTTCCCTTGAGAGGAGGCTGGAACTTATGACTGTGAAATCGGGGGACTGTCAATCTCATCACTGGGATTATGTACAAGTAAGAGCTTGGGCTGACAGGAGGTGCAGTCCCTGTGAGGCGTACACAAGGGAGCTCTGAATTTACCCAGGAGCAGAAGGAAGATCCGCTGTGGGCAGGGATGATCCCAGCTTCCCAGCGCTCCGACACCGCCTCACCCCCCTCTGCCCCAGGGGTCATCTGATGCGGTGCGGAGACACCTGGAAGGGACCGGGCGCTGCTGGCTCCCCAGCGGCGGTGTGTGGGGGCCGGGTCTCCGCCGGCTCTGGTGAGTCAGACCTGAGCCCTCGGGGAGGTACCTTCGCTACCTCGTCCACAGGCTCGAGACGGGTGCTCGTTACACAGCTACTGGGTAAATGAACACGTACTGACCAGAGAACTCCCCTCGGTGGTGATGACTGTCCCCATCTTTGGCACAAGAGCTCAGAAAGGAAGCTTCTTGCCCAAAGGGTAGAAACAATGGTGCCACAGCCTGGCTGAGGGACACACGACCCTGTGACTGGTGCCCCCTCCAGCCAGGAGTGAAACCACATCAAATTCCAGGACCCCTGGAGGGTGTCCGCAGGCACTCTGGGCTGGGACCCCGAAGGTAGCACAGAGCTTCCTTCCCAGGCACGAGACAGAGGGGTGCGGGGTGGGGGTGTGGCAAGGGGAAGCTCTAGGGCCTCCATTGTAGCTGTGAGGCCTTTAAAAGAAAGAAAATCCCTGGTCCGGACAGCCGAGTTAGTACTGTGGCAAAGGGCCCGAGATCAGACCCCCACATCCCACTTCACCTTTCGGGTCTGGCTTCTTTCTTGACTATGGGATAAACCGCAGGCCAGAGCGCCGAGAGACAAGGGACATGCCTGGAGAATGGAGGACCCACAGCAGGAACCCGGCGGTTGCCTGCTTTCACACTGGGGCGCATGGACTCCGGGTCAGTCGCAAAGGCCCTGTGAGTTTCTGAAGCAGGGCTGAGCCTTAGAACACCTCTAAGTGCTGCCACCCATGTCACAGGCCCCTGGTCAGTGGGGGAGGACAAGCCCCTTCTCTGCCCGTGGACAAAACCCCTCGTAGTCTAGGTCCCTCCTGGAGGAAAAAGTGGGCCCAAACCAAGCAGGAGTCTTGGGGTCCTCTGCCGGCAAGGGGACCCCTTGCACTTCTAAGAACACTCCCCCAGCCAGGAGCTCTGCGAGCTGCTTGCTTTAGACGACCCCCCATGCGGCTTCGCACGTTGCTGGACCGGAGAAAATGGCCACCTGCAACCACGGCGCACGTGAGCGGCCGGCCTTTAGCCCCAACAGTTGCACGCAGCGCGCAATCACAGATTCCTACTCCTGCAGCCGTGCCAAGAGCACCAGGGAAACTGGTTCTGACGTCCCATTCCAGTCAAAGTGCGCGCTCCCTGCCTGAGCCCACGGACAACTGTCTCCCCGATTCCTGGACATGGTGACTGAGCCCTTCTTTCTTCATATAGAACTATGTTGGTTCACTCATCTGGCAGTCACCGCGTGCCCCTCAGGCCCTCGCCTGTTCCCAGAGACGGACGGGGCTCCGTCCTTGCCTGCAAGGGAGCTTCAGGTAAGCAGACCCTTTCAACGGCTCCTGAATGAAGAACTCGGCAGGTATGGAGCATAACACTAGTGTGACTCACCGGCCCACCATGGAGACAGACCAGAAAGACATTCCAGGGAAACCAACCCGACTTCGAAAGGAACACTCTTTGAAACAACACTTTTTTGAAATTCAGTGAAGGAGAAGAGCCTAAGCAAATACCACTTTCAGTAACTTGTCCTTAAAGAGAGGAGTCTTCGCTATCAATGCGTCACCCCGGGAGCCGGAGCAGAGGCTGATAGGCCACAGATGCTCATGAAGGGGCGGGTGCGCCTGCGGGGTTCAGTCAGTTAAGCACCTGCCTTTGGTTCAGATCATGATTTTGGGGTCCTGGCATCAAGTACCATGTCCAGGTCCCCACTCTAGGTGGAGTCTGCTTCTCTTTCTCCCTCTGCCCCTCCTCTGGCTTGTGTACTCTCTAATAAACAAATAAAATCCTAAAAAAGAAAAAAAAAAAAAAAAAAAAGTGGGCTGAAAATCCTACTTCACCTATCAAGCCAGACGAAAAGAGGATGGAAAACATGAGCAGAGGTTTCCAATAAATGGCAGGCTGGTATTCCCATCAATTTCCCCACTGAGAACCACCAAAACAAGATAAAACAGATTTTAAAATAAAGAAATATCCAAAACATACTTGGTCAAACTGAAGAGAATACGCTAATTCAGAGGGGAAAAAAAAAGCAGAGAAGATTCTTGAAACACTGAATGAAGCTTACTTGTGAAACATTCCCTGAGAAACCAAAGCCCAGGCAGGACCTGTGGGGGCAGGTCATTCAGTGAAGGCCAGCTACCCTGTGCAGACCAGGTTCAAAGAAAGTTTCAGGAATTATCAAAGAACTTGATACATACAATGTATTTTCTGACCAATAATGCAATAATTCAAAGAATTAGTAACAGCATGGGATGCCTGCGTGGCTCAGGTGATTAAGTAAGCATCTGCCTTTGGCTCAGGTCAATGATCGCAGGACCCATCAGGCTTTTTGCTCAGGGAGGAGCTGCTTCTCCCTCTGTCTGCTGCTCCCCTGCTTGTGCACACTCTCTGACAAATAAATAAATACATCTTTTTTAAGGATTTTATTTATTTATTTGACAGAGAGAGAGAGATCACAAGTAGAGAGGCAGGCAGAGAGGAAGCAGGCTCCCCGCTGAGCAGAGAGCCCGATGTGGGGCTCGATCCCAGGACCCTGAGATCATGACCTAAGCTGAAGGCAGAGGCTTTAACCCACTAAGCCACCCAGGCGCCCCTAAATAAATACATCTTTAAAAAAAAAAAAAAAAAAAAAATCCATAGCCACAACAAAAGGAAATAAAACCTCCATATGTTTGGAAGTTAAAAAATACTAATTTGATAAATACAACTTGATAAATACAATACTAATTTGATACAATAAATAAAATACTAATAAAATCTGTAGGATACAACTTAAAAAAGATAATCTTAAAAGTATTAGAAAAGAAATGATGAAAATTAGTAAGTTAAAAATACAGCAAAATAAACTTAAAGGAAAAAAAGCAGCAATCCCGAATAAAAACAAACTTACAAGAGAGAAAGGCTTCACAAATTTAAAAGTTGGTTCTCTGAAAGATCTAATAAACCTCTAGTGATACTAATCTAGAGACAGAAAACACAGCCAATCAATATCAGAAGACATGAAAAAGGAGCCATCACTACAGATTCCACAGAACATTAAGACATCACAAACAAACGTATACCAACAAAAGTAAACATTTTATTTATTTTTTAAAAAAGATTTTGACAGAGATCACAAGTAGGCAGAGAGGCAGGCAGAGAGCTCAGGGGAAGCAGGCTCCCTGCTGAGCAGAGAGCCCGATGTGGGGCTTGATCCCAGGACCCTGAGACCATGACCTGAGCCAAAGGCAGAGGCTTTAACCCACTGAGCCACCCAGGCACCCCAAAAGTAAACATTTTAAATGATTGACAAATTCCAAAAAAAATTGAGGTTAGGGACCGTCACAGTGGAGTTCTACCAAACTTGCAAGGAAGAAGTAACTTCAAGATCACAAATCTTTTGGAGGACAGAAAAAACGGTGCCCAACTCACTTAATAAAGATACCAGTACTCTGATATCAAAAACCTCATAAGGAATGTGTACAAGATGAAAATTATAGACAAACCGATTCTACTCACAAAAATAGAGGCAGAAGTCATATCTAAAATAGTAGCAAACGGAATCTGGCAATATATAAAAAGACCACAACATTTAATTAGTTTAACACTAAAAAACCAGTGTTTTTAGTGGAATTCTCCACTTCAATGTATGAAACGGGAAAAACCATCCTTCTGTGCAAGTGTTAAAATTCAACATTGATTCTTTCTTAAGAGGAAGCATTTATTTTATTTTTTATTTATTTGAGATAGAGCACACACTTGTGTGCACAAGCTTGGGGAGGGGGCAGAGGGAGGAGAAAATCTTAAGCAGATTCCCCTGAGATCATGACCTGAGCCAAAATAAAAAACTGGACACTTAACCAACTGATTCACCCAGGTACCCCAAATTCAATATTGATTCTTTTTTTTTTTAAAAAGATTTTATTTATTTGACAGAGAGAGATCACAAGTAGGCAGAAAGGCAGGCAGAGAGAGGAGGAAGCAGGATCCCCGCTGAGCAGAGAACCTGATGTGGGGCTGGATCCCAGGACCCTGAGATCATGACTTAAGCTGAAGGCAGAGGCCTTAACCCACTGAGCCACCCCATGGTGATGGTACCCCATCAATACTGATTCTTAAAGAAACTTGCAGACCAACAGAAAATAGAAGGGAATCTCTCCAGTCTGAATAAAGGGTAGAAAAAATGACAACAATAAAATCTACCACAGAGAACTTATATAATGGTCCAAATCTGAAAGGATTCCTTCAGATTTGGGATGAGACAAGAATGTCCAGGACTGTCGTCATTTTTATACAGCCAGTGCTGAATTTTCTTTAGCCATTGTATTAAGAAAAAAAAAAAAAAAGAAATAGTAAAGAACTAAAATTTATTCTGTGTACACAGAAATCCAAAAGATTTAGATTAAGAATTGCTACACTGAAAAAAGTCAATAGATAAAACCAATTGCATTTCTTTATATTAACAAAAACAAAAAATAAGTGGAAACTTTATAATACCATTTTTAATAGCTTCTTAAGATACTATGTATTTAGGGGGCGCCTGAGTGGCTCAGTGGGTTAAAGCCTCTGCCTTCGGCTCAGG
>CM053604.1:915310-927226 GCA_028646535.1 Procyon lotor
TGCTGAGCAGAGAGGCCGACGAGGGGCTCGTTCCAGGACCCTGGGATCATGACCTGAGCCAAAGGCAGAGGCTTTAACCACTGAGCCACCCAGGTGCCCCTAGGAATAAATCTTTTAACAAAAGACTTGCAAAACCACCGCAAGGAGCAAGGAACGCTTTAAGACTTTACTAAGAGGAGCGAAAGACCCTACCTCAAACCACACACAAAAGGCAATTCGAGTGGGTACAGACTCACTTGAAAGCAAAACTATAAAACTCAGAATGAATTTCTATATGGATTATCTTCAACAAAATGATAAATTCAACTGCATTAAAATTAAGAACCTCTGTATATAAACTGAAACGAAAAAGGTAGACCCCCCCAGAAAAAGACACAAAACCTAACTAGTGGCACACTCACACTTAATCACTTATAAACAATTTCTAAAACAAAGTAAAAACAAGGCAGAAAGGGGTGCCTGGCTAGCTCAGTCAGTCCGTGGAACATGCAACTCACGTTGTAAAAGATGTCGGGGAAACACACACAGCACACGAGCAAACAGGGAGAAGACAAGGGGTTGCTCCATTCTAAATCAATTTCTTTGGCTATTGTAAAAGTTGTATATACAACATATATGTAAAAAGAACAGTTAAAAAAAGATTTTAGGGGCGCCTAGGTGGCTCAGTCATTGGGTGTCTGCCTTAGCTCAGATCATCATCCCCAGGTTCTGGGATCAAGCGCTGCATTGGGCTCCCTGCTCAGCAGGAAGTTTGCTTCTCCCTCTCCTACTCCCCCTGCTTGTGTTCCCTCTCTCGCTGTCTGTCAAATAAAAGCTTAAAAAAAAAAAAAAAAGACTTTAACAGGCACTTCACAAAAGATAAAAAGGAACTACCAATGAACATAAAAGGTGTTCAACCATCAGCCTGGCCAGAAGTAAAGTGGTGGTGAGCACAGCAAACACCGGTAAGAACATCAACAAGCACAATCCCTTTAAGAAAAGTTTAGCATCAATCTAGTAAAAACCAAAGATACACATGTCCTGGGATCTAGCAGTGATGGCCTTTTTGGATTGCAATGCCCGAAATAAAAGTTAATTTGGAGAGAAAGTAACTAAGCAGAGATGTACAAAGTCTTATTGCATCTCAAAGCATTTTTTTTAGTTCTCTTAGTTCACTGGGGGCTTTGGAGTCTTTAGAGAGTTGGAAAAAAAAGTCTCTGTGAAGTTTCTCATCAGAGGGCTCACTAAAGTTCTGAAGTCAGGCCTGGATCGGGGGATGCACAGATTCTGGTCTTTAAGATACAGAGCTAGCTCCCCCCAGCAGTGCCAAAGACGTACATGTGGCCTGTCCCCACAAATTCTGGTTGAACTGGCAAGGTCACCCCAATTTGGGAATTGATACATTTACTGTTCACACTCTGCTGCAGGCGAGGCGTGGGAGTCATCCCAACTTAAAATTCATCTAATGGACGCTCCTGGTCCTGAGTTAATACTATTAGGTTTTCCAAGTAGAGATGCTTAGAGTGAGAACTTCAGCCTCACAACACATTTCTCACTCTAAATTTAAAAACTGGCATTTGAATTTATAAACAACAAAAAGTAGAATGGTTAGAATCAGGAGTGCTGTAAAGCCCAAGCCTTATTCTATTCTTATGGCTGGGAACCCAAGACCGTGACCAAAATGGCCAGTGTGTCTCAGACCAGAAATCCAGGACCCCCACTTACCAGGCGAGGCCCGTCCTCCAGCTCCGGCCTCCGGCCAGCCATCCACTCCCAGGCTGGCTCCCCTACCCTAGCAGTCCTGTTCTACATCTCCTGATGACTTTCCATGCCCAGGGAAACACAAAGTGGGTAGGAAAGGTCAGGAAGGAGCACATTAGAAAAGGTGGTTTAGTCATTAAAAAAAACACAAAACTCCAAGGCATGCAAGTGGATTTCAGGCTGCTGGCACATGACGGGAGGCCAGTCACTGTCTCCCTGAGGGCTGCAAGGTCTCAGAAGCAGAATCCTGGCTATCCCCTGGGGCTGCAGGTTGGGGACTGAGTGTGTCAGAGAAAATACAGGTTTCAACTGCCTTTCCTTTGGGGGGGCGAGGGGGGAGGTGAGCAGACACACAACAGGACTGGTGGTTCTCAACCGTTAAGACCAGAGTCTAACCCTCTGAATCTGTCAAGACAGGTCCCCATCACTGCCCTTCTTTTCTTTTTGAAGTCTTGAAGCTTCTCAGCACAACCCTATTCTGATATTGTAAGCACGATGAGAACAAGCCCAGTACCAGCGGGCCCCCAGGCCAGCGGAGACTCAGCCACTACCAGCCCCGATCCTCACCCCGCCTCCCACCGGCCCCACTCCACAACTGCGCATCAGATCAAACAGTGCTCAAGAGGCATCCTGGAGAGGCAGACGCAGCCTTCAGGTGTAGGTCTATGGGCTGAGTAGCCGCCGGGACCCACGCATGGGCACGTGCCCCTACGCTGTGAAGCAGGTCTCCTTTGCCAAGGGCCACACGGGGCAAGTGTGCTCTTTTCGAGGGTCCGAGGCTGGTGCCACAGGAAGGGGGCACGGCAGCTTCCCAAGCCCCATCCTCCCTGGAGTCGAGGAGCGATGCGGGGTGCCTGCACCTCCAAGGCCAGCTGCTTGTGGGACTCCTGCCAGCAGTGCTAAGCAAGCATTCTCGTCTCCACCAGCTGGGAGGATGAGACTCACACTCACTGGGCACCATTGAGTGCCCGGCACTCAAATACAGGATGACTCTTAACCCTCCCAATACCCTACTGGCATGGAGGGCATATCCCCATTCAGAGGGAATGAGCCTAAGAACTTGCCTGAGGTCACACAGCTGGTATAAAATGCAGAACAGGCAACTCTTGGGGCGCCTGGGTGGCCCAGAGGATTAAAGCCTCTGCCTTCGGCTCAGGTCGTGGTCTCAGGGTCCTGGGATTAAGCCCCGCATCGGGCTCTCTGCTCAGTGGGGAGCCTGCTTCCCCCCTCTCTGCCTGACTCTCTGCCTGCTTGTGATCTCTCTGTGTCAGATAAATAAAAAAAATCTTAAAAAAAACCAAAAAACAAAAAAAACCCACACAAAACCCAGGCGACTCTGGGGGCTCTTCCCAATGGCTTCAGTGTCAGCAGGCCAGGGTCACACAGATTTACTGTCCACAGGCAACAAAGCCACAATAAAGGGTTTTCCAGAAACACTTCCTATCTTGGGCTTTAGTCACTGAGTGCCTGAGTTTCTTCGGCTCAAACTGTAACCTGTGACCAAGGCCTTCGGAAGCTGGTGCTGGCCAAGGGCCCACAGCCAGAAGGGGTCGCCCATCCTGCTCAGACACTTACCACAACAGAGTCATTGTGAGTCAGGTCGACAACCACAGGCTCTAACGATTCACAGGTGAGATCCACTATTTCGTCTCCAGCTTTAAAATAAACAATTTAACAAGCATTAGCAGAAAAGTAAAGGCATACCTCTCAACACTTCACTGAATGATTACACATGGAGCACAGGCTTCTACAAACTAAAGCCCCCTCAAAGTACAGAATGCAGAGCATCAGGTCCGACCCCCTTCTCGGGGTGACAGCCAACTTACAACTACACCAAGGGGAGGGGGGCACGTCGTGCCCGTGCACACCTTCACCCCGCGGCCTCACACTGTCATACGACTAGGCCTCCATGCCCCACCTGCCCTGCACAGGGGAGAGGCAGGGACCTACCTGGGAGCGCTGGGGGACATCTGGGGAAAGGACCAGGCATGCTCACCTCAAGGCCTTTCTCTTTGGCACGGACCTGGCCTTAAACCTCCTCCCCGCGGCTGCCGCTCGCCCCCAGACCTTGTCAGGCTCAGCTGGGCACCCTCGTCACCGAGGCCGTCATCTCTGTGTGGCTCTCAAGTGGGACAACAGGGTGGTGCTTACCGAGCCCCTGGGCTCCCAGCACCCCAGATGGGGCTCGGCCTGTCCCTCAGCGGGCCTCTGAGCCCAGATCTACTGTGGTGTCCCCGTGAGTAAGGGACAGACTGGGAAGGACCTGTGCCAACAGGCAGCGGCACTTCTCGGCGGCAGCTAAGGATGAACCGCAGAGGACTGCTTCCATTTATAGGAACTAAAAAAAAGATTTTCAATCATTTTTGCTCCTATTATAGCACTAAGATGTAAAAGAGTAGGCTTTTTAGAAGTAGTACTTGTTTGGGGACAGTAACTTGTAATACATTTAGCAACTCAAATTTGCTTTATTTTCTTTTATTAAAAAGTTCCACAGGAATAAAACCCACAATATATCAGAGATGTCGATTGAAATATAACAAACGACACCCTCTTTACAAAACACAGTCCGTACACTGATTAATCTGAGTCACAGAGCTGTTCTCCCTCAGGTGGACGTACTCTCTGGCTCTTGCAAACAAAAGCCACCCCCCGGGGCGGCACGTGCACGGTCTGGCCTCTGCCTCCAGCGACCCCCCCTCACAGGTGGCTCTCTCTGCAGCGGTGCCTTCTGGGGGAGAGCCTGTGTCTCAGTGAAAAAGGGAAAAGGAAAGCTGACTGCTTCGGGAGGCCAAGCCAACTGCATGTACGGTTTCAAATCGAAAAGGTGGGCCCAGGGCAGTCTCACCTCCCTGGCCGCACATTCCAGGAGGCTAAATGGTTCGCCCTCCTGAGCGGCTGTCAAAACCCACGGAGGTCTCACGCCACCAAAGAGGGAGGTCTTGCTCAAGTCAGCTTTCAGTTTGGAGGGGCGGCTGAGTCCAAGACTGCGCAGGTCTCACAGAGACAAGGGCAGACGCTAACTAAGCGTTAACTAACAGGCACAGAGCTAAGCGCTGACCTTGATGACAACCCTACGCAGCGGGATTAGGACGATCCCATCTGGGAGGGTGATGGGAGGCTCAGGTGGTAGGGCCTGCACAAGGCCCCTCGGCTGGGCGCACCCACACACACCGCACCGCGCCACCATCCCATCGCCACGGCATTCCCGGCGAGCTTACTTACCACTTTCCACAAGTTCTATGGGTTCTGCTTCTAAGGCCATTTCAGGGGTGGAGGCTGCTTCCCGAGTTCGCTTCTGGGCTTGTCTAGAATTTACTGTGCCACCACGACGCTTTCTCTGAGGGTACCCGGGGGAAAGAAACAGTCACACGAGCTCCTGACCGATACAACTTCAACAAGAATAACAGACGGTCAACATGGGAATGGCTCAACTCATCAACAAGAGTAAGGGACCAGAGGTGCCTGGGGGGCTGTCGGTTAAGCCTCTGCCTTCGGCTCAGGTCATGATCCCAGGGTCCAGGGACTGAGCCCTGTGTTGGGCTCCCTGCCCAGCGGGAAGCCTGCTTATCCCTGTCCCTAGGCCCCTCCCCTCAGCATCTCTCAAAAAAAAAAAAAAAAAAAAAAAAGTAGAAAGAGTAGGAGACCAGTGAGGCAACCTGAGGTAATGGGTCCTTTCAAAACCTGACATTCTAGGGGGCGCCTGGGTGGCTCAATGGGTTAAAAGCCTCTGCCTTCAGCTCAGGTCATGATCTCAGGGTCCTGCCTGGAATCAAGGCCGCATCAGGTTCTCTGCTCAATGGGGGGCCTGCTTCTCCCTCTCCCTCTGCCTGCCTCTCTGCCGACTTGTGATCTCTCTCTGTCAAATAAATTAATAAAATCTTAAAAACAAAACAAAACAAAACAAAACTTGACATTCTAGGAGCACCTGGGTGATATAATCAGTTAAGCGTCTGACTCCTGATTAGGGCTCAGGTCATGATTTCAGGGTTGTGAGATCGAGCCCTGCATCGGGCTCTGTGCTGAGCGTGGAGCCTGCCTGAAATCCTCTTTCTCTGCCCCTCTCCCCTCTTTAAAAACAGTAACAACAAAAACAAAACTTGACATTCTACAACACTGAATATTTAAAAAGAAATAATCCTAAACATACAGTGAATATAATCTCTATAAAATAAAACTTCTGTTATATCAAACTACTGATCTATCAAAAGTACCTGACACACACACTATACTACAGAACTCCATAGAAGCCCCTGACCCAGGTCAGGATTTGGCCAGAAACTCCTTCTTTTCACCAAAAGTTGCAGACCTGTCCTCCTTGGATCTGTATTTGGCCTCACTGAGGCCTTTTTGTTGTCACAACCCAAAGACCCTCAGTTTTCCGCATTTCCATCCACTGTGGAAAGTGGGTCTTGTCTTTGGGAATCCATCAACATTCAGGGTCCTCGTCAGAGCAGCTTATACCCTCACAACCACGGCCCTGAGCTCAAAGAACCAAAGTTCCCAGTGGCCGCCCAGGAGTCCTGCCTTCCGGAAGGCTCTCAGCTGGCCGATCTGCAGTCCTAACTCTCCACGCCAGCCGTCCCCCCACACCCTTGGGCACTGGCTTCCCAGCTCCGGCACTTCTGACCGGGCTGGCCCTGAAACGCACGGGGAGAACATACCCGGTACGGCCTTCCTCAGAAGACAACCTACCGCCCACCTGACCTGCGTGGCCCCGGCCAATCCCAGCTCCCTGGGTTTCTTGTTCTCACTGCCACCGGATGCAACGATGCTCTGAACTGGGTGAGCTGGGGTGGTGACTTCTCACCGTGCCAGCCTCGCAGAGCTGACATGTGGGTGAGAGGGCACGACGCATGCCGAGTGCTGAGCACAGACGCAGGACGCCAGCACGACCCTAACTCCTCGCACGCCTTACCAAGCACTCCGTCCCGGGACTCTGGAAGGATGGACACTGCTGGCGAGATCTGCACAAGACCTAAGGGCACCCACCAGTCAGCCCAGCGCGTGCTGGCCAGGCTGTAGTCCAGCCACACCTCGGTAGCAAACGGCAGCTGGGGGAGTGTCGGAAATTAAGATTTGGGTTTAGCAACTTTCAGTGGATCTAAGGAGCTGGGAACCATCCCCAGGAGGGCCCACGGACAAGGAACCACAGCATTTCCAAGTTCTCCCGCCAGGAGCGGCTCTGTCCATCGAGGGAGCCGCCACTCCAGCCTCCGCAGAGCCTGCGGCCCAGGATCTGCGGGCCGCCCGAGCTGCCAACAAAGACCGAGGCTACTTGTTTCCCCCTTTCTCTCTGAAGTTGTCCTTGTATTTTCCTTCCTCTGCCAAGGACCACGTATTTCTTGGGAGATACTACTAAACAGGACCCTTCGTGCTCTGCCACAGCCACCTGTACAGCTTCGGTCCCCACCCAGGGCGGGAGCAGCAGCCATGGGCCCTACCCAAAGTCTAGGTGCCGGACTCCGGAATCCCTGACCACGGGCACTGCAGCAATGTGTGCTCTCAATGCCGCCACCCCTACCCTACACCCCATGGCAACCCTCTTCCCTGGCTGCTCTCTCACCCCTTCCCTGCCGGGACTACCCATTCCTCCCCTCCCTCACTTGGCCAATCCTTACCTATGCAAATTTGACCTCCACTATGAGGCTGTCCTTCCCCCTCCCAGGTCGACCATCTCAGGATTCAGCACCCTCCCCCACCCCACTACCCCCAAAACCTCGCCTCCCTCCACATCCACATCCTCCAGGGGGCAAGGGGGTAGGGGACTGCTAGCCCCCGGCCAGCCTCCAGGAGCCCTAGAACATTCTCCCCGCTGCCCTGCTGTTCTCAGTGTGGCCGTCCCCCTTTGCACTAGCAGGAGAGGGTCACAGCTTTCAGTTCAAACTGACCGCGTTAAGTGACTCTCTGAGTGCCATTCTGAGGAAGTTTCACCAATTTCTTCACAGTCACCTAAGAGGCTACATTGCTCTAACTGGATCCTGCCCGGGGAAGGCGTGGGCTTCAGAGGGAAGGTGCCCAGGCTTAGGACATCTGTTTCTCGACAAGTGAGCTGCAGGGACAACCTGCAGACAAGGAGACAGGGTGGGAAGTCATCTGCCTTTTAAAAGGGTAGGTCCAGGGAAGCAAAGGCCCTTCTGTGTATCAGCACACTAGGGACTGGGAGTGGTCAGGACGAGGGGCACCCTGGGGCAGTGAGCGGAATCGACAGCATTTCTAGGGCTATTCTGTCTCGCCCTGCCGCACGCTCACAGCCCCCCTGGAACCTGCAGAGAGACTACGAAGCCGTCGTTTTCACAGCTAGTCCACCTGATGTGAACCCCAGAAACTCAGAAATCTCAGACAACAGCTGTTTTAAGTTTAGATCATCTGAGCAACTTGGTCCGCAAGGAACACACCGGAGAGGGGGACCTTCAGGCAATCTTCTCTGGAGCTCAGGGGGCTCCAGGGGAAACCTGGTTACAAGGCACGGTCTCTGCAGTCTGATGAAAGCTCGGAACAGACATACCACACCGACTTTGGCCACTGGGTTTAAGAAAACTTTCACGAAGGATCACTACCTTACACTCACACTGGGCCAAAAGCTACACAGGGGAAAGGAAAGAGAAGGGAAAATGAACACTGAGTTGTAAAGGATTCGATAAACCAGAACCCCAGCATTCCCAGGACACTGACAGCTGCTCTGGGGAGAGAGAATTCCTGAACCCCCAGCTATTACTTTTGCCTTCGGGACACCACCCAAAACACTGGACTCCAGAGAGCTAAGTTTGGAGCGGCCCTCAGTCCTGCACACTCTCCTTCGAGAACAGGGGTTACTTAGAGGCACCTTTATGATACTCTCATTAATGTGCCATAAGGAATAAGGTAGTTGCTTAGCCTCAAAAATAAAATTCATGAGGGGAGGCCTGGAGGTGGGGGGCGGTGCAGTTGGTTAAACATCTGACTTCAGCTTAGATCGTGATCTCAGGGTCCTGGGATTGAGCCCCCTGTCAGGCTCCCCACTGAGCATGGAGTTTGCTGGTCCCTCTGCCCCTCCAACTCCCACTCGTGGGCACACTCTTACAAATAAATAAACAATAAAATCTTTAAAAAGAAAATTCACAAGCTGATAAAACTCACAGTACTCATTGTGCTCTTTGACTCCACCCTACAGGGAGGGAAGGAAGCCTGCGGAGGTTGGCAGGGAAGTTGAACGTTGACTGCTCTCAACTTCTCACACCCGCTGGTCACTCATCCTCTGGCTAGCAGAGCCATTTGCAGCCAAGTAGATTTCCAGTATCTTCAAGGTCTGAAAAATAAGGAAATCCAGGTGATAACTGCTCCCACTTGTATCACCAACAACAAAGTTCAGTTTGATCCTTTACAGGTACTTTGCTGAACGCTCCATGCAACTCATGTGCTTGCTTGCATTTTAAGGGAAGCAAGCACTCTTACAGAGCATTGGGCCACGTGATCCTGAAGCCTGAGCTCAGACCCTTATGCCATCGCCCTTCTTTCTGGCTCTTCAAACCCTTCCAGAGTCCCATGCCGGTTGCTGGGAAAAGGCAAGAGTATCTGAACTGCCACACATAACCTCGTGGACTCCTTGCAACCAGGAGGGCCTGGAGCTGCTAAGGCCAGAGCAAGCGCCCAGGGCCCCTGGCTCCTTCTACAACTCCACCACTGCCCTCTGGAGGAGCCCATAATTCAGAGGACACGAGAGTCACCTGCCCTGACTCACCCTGCATGCCTAGCTGAGACTTCTGCCACCAGCAACAGGGGAGTGGGGTAGAACCAAGAAACTGTGGATTGGGAGGCTAAGTGGGAGGTTCCAGGAAGGACAGAGAAAGCAGCAGGTGAAGAGGCTGCTAGAGAACTGAAAGGCCTTTGGATTTCAAGGCCCTTCCACTGGGAGTCGCCAGCTACCCACGGTAAATTCAGGGTCAAGGATACAGTGGAAAAGGGAGCAAATGAGAAGTGAAACCATGGAGTTGGAAGCCAGGAGTCAGGGTGCCATCAGGATAGAAGGGGCAAAGCTGGCTTCTGGCGAGGGAAGCCCTGAGCGCTGGGCAAGGCAGAGGGACTCGGAGAATCCGCGCAGGAGGCTCTGTGGTCACCCGCCCTGGGCAGTAGTGCTCTGGCCGAGGACAGGCGTTCTCAAACTTCTGCACCAGCCTCGGCAGGAAGGCTTGTGAAACCAGAGTCTCTGACTCAGCAGGTCCGGGATGGGACTCTAACTTCTGCCTTTCTCACAAGGTCTGAGGCAGTGCTAACGGGGCTGCTCCCACGGCCCCACCACAGGAACCATGGACGAGGACAAGGGCCTTGGACACAAGCAGGCCTACTGGAGAGGCGCTGAGACGGCAGGAAAGACAGGACCCCTCTGGATTCCGTCCGCCCTGTCATCCCCGTGGCTGCTACCTCCGTCACCAGATCTCCCGCCTCCCAGCGCCAGCACGGCTCCCTGACACACACAGCTGACCACAGATCGGAACACATCTCCAGAGCGTGAAGGCTGGGGCTGCTCAGGCACCTCCAAACCCCTACTTGCACCCTTGAGCTAAGCACCGAATCTGCGCCCCAGTTTCTTTGACTACAGAACAGTAGCCCCTACCGCAGCGGGTGGGTCAGGACCCTGAGGGCTGGCAGAGCACCGGAACAGTGCCGCACATTTTGAAGGCTCAAGGGCTTGGGCTGATGTCTGATGTCGATGACTCATTCCACCAGCACCGCCCAGGGTGCGGCTCCACCCCTCGGCCCGAGCCTGAAAGTGCCTCCTCCACCTGGATGGCTGGGGCAATGAACAGACCCAGCCGGCGGCTCTGCGTGTTGTAACTGAGGTAGAGGAACCAGGTGTACAGAAACACACACAGCAGCCAGAAGGTTTTTCAGAAGCCTTCCTGACCCTCCCCAGCCCCACCCCGACCTTTTTTCCCCCCAGGGAAGCCCCTCTAGAGGGACTACCCAGCCAGCTGAGCAGGGAGCCTGAGATCATAACCTGAGCCGAAGGCAGCCAGCCGCCCAACGGACTGAGTCAACCAGGTGCCCCTCTGTGCATTTTTCTATGGAGATGACGTGCAGACAAGTACAAGGCAATTGTCACTATAAACTAGTAAATGGCCATCCTGAGACACTGTCTCAGTTCCAAGTCCTCCCGCCAGGAGCAGGAGCATGGGCAGTCTCTTGTGAGTTTGAATGAGCTAGCCAGAGCAATCTCCCTATACCAGCGTGGCTAAAGCAGAAAGAAGCATAAATCCTACAAATTTCATCAGGAAATGCCAATTTATCAGGTACTAGCTAGTACCAATCGTCTACCCCACATCGCTCCATTTAAAACCATAAACACATAATCATTACCATGTTATTTTAAGTACTTCCCTAAGTGGAATTTCAAAAGTAGGATTACAGAACATGTGTTAAAAAGGAACACTATAGGGGCACCTGGTAAAGCCTCTGCCTTCGGCTCAGGTCATGATCTCAGGGTCCTGGGATCGAGCCCCGCATCAGGCTCTCTGCTCAGCAGGGAGCCTGCTTCCCCTTCTGCCTACTTGAGATCTCTGTCAAATAAATAAATAAAATCTTAAAAAAAGAAAACTATATTAAATATTAAAGACTGTTGTTGTATATTGCCCAACTACTTAAAAAAAAAAAAAGACTTTATGAGAGAGAGAGAGAGAGAGAGAGAGAGACTTTATTTAAAAGACTGGGGAGGGATAGAGGGTAAGGTAGAAGCCAACTCCCTGCTGAGAAGGGAGCCCGCCCTTGAGATCATGACCTGAGCCAAAGGCAGAGACACTTAACTGACTGAGCCACCCAGGATCCCCTCACCCAACTACTTTTCTTTTTTTTTTTTTTAATTTTTATTAACATATAATGTATTATTTGCCCCAGGGTACATGTCTGTGAATCGTCAGGCTTACACATTTCACAGCACTTAACAGTACATACCCTCCCCAATGTGCACAACCCAGCCACCCTATCTCTACCCACCCCCCCCCTTAGTTCGTTTCTTGAGTCTAGGAGTCTCTTATGGTTTGTCTCCCTCCCCATCCCAACTACTTTTCTAAGGAATGTCAAAAATACGCGCGGCTAGGGGTGCCTGAGTGGTTCAGCCAGTTAAGCATCTGCCTTCGGCTCAGCTCATGATCCTGAAGTCCCAGGACAGAGCCCCAATTCAGGATCTCTGCTCAGTGGGAAATC
>CM053604.1:927726-950413 GCA_028646535.1 Procyon lotor
CAGGCCCTCTCTGGACCTTGACTTTCCTGCCCTCTCCCCGCCCCCCTCCCAGGCCCTCTCTGGACCTTGGTTAACCACCTCAGGTACCTCTTTAGCAGATCTCGTCCTGCCTGTTGCCACTAAATAACTTGGAAATACTGGCTAATAATATTGCTTACTATTGGTTGCTTCTACTTTCTTCACCTTCAGTTCCTGTTTCACCTCCTTATCCATCTCCCACTTTAATCAGCTTTCCCGGAGGTCATTAAGTGATCATACTGTTACCACATCCTGTGCTTGTTGTGCAGTCTTCATGTCTTTTGAGCTTGTTGCATTTGTTCTTGCTCATATGCACCTTTCTGGAGCTCTGTCTTGCCTTCTTTTTATATTTATTTTATTTTATTATTATTTTTTTAAAGATTTTATTTATTTATTTGACACAGAGAGAGATCACAAGTATGCAGAGAGGCAGGCAGAGAGAGGGGGAAGCAGGCTCCCCGCTGAGCAGAGAGCCCGATGCGGGGCTCGATCCCAGGACCCCGAGATCATGACCTGAGCCGAAGGCAGAGGCTTTAACCCACTGAGCCACCCAGGCGCTCCTATTTTTGAATTTTATTTTATGAGAGAGCATGTGAGGGGGAGAAGGAGGGAAGGGCAGAAGGAGAGAGAGAGTCTTAAGCAGGCCCCACACCCAGTGCAGAGCCCAACGCAGGGCTTGAATCACAACCCTGAGATTGTGACCTGAGACTAAATGAATTCAAGAGTCAGACGCTTAACCAACTGAGCCACCCAGGCACCCCTTTTTGCCCTCTTTAAGAGGGATGTCCTGGTTCTCCTCCTTCCCTGGCTTTGGTTGCACTCCCTTCATCCTGCATTTACGAGCCCCACCTTGATACAGGTGAGTCCACATCCAGTTCTTTCTCTCTAGTTTATTCTTACACTTGGTAATTGGTATGTTGGTGGAGACTTTTTTTTTCCTAAAGATTTTATTTATTTATTTATTTGAGAGAGAGAGAGAGATCACAAGTAGGCCGAGAGGCAGGCAGAGAGAGAGGGGGAAGCAGGCTCCCTGCCGAGCAGAGAGCCCGATGCGGGGCTTGATCCCAGGACCCTGAGATCATGACCTGAGCCGAAGGCAGAGGCCCCAACCCACTGAACCACCCAGGTGCCCCAAATTCTCTAATTTTAGTTAAACTGGTCATTACAAAATATGTAGTCTTCAAAGAAACCCTGGATTGAAGACAATGCCAATGATGAAAGCATATGGAACAATCAGAAAATCGATGGCAGAAACATCACGACTGCTTCCAGCAGAGCCTCTTTATTAGCCATGTAATGAGGTTAGGAAAATGATGTAAGCAGGGCTGAGAACTGACTCTCAGAGATTATTGGAAATATGAAGTTACTAGTGATGAGCCACTTCCGAAGTGTTATCTTGCTTTGAGATGTTAGGGAAGGAAAGTAGTGAGCCTTCATAGTCAGCAAAAGATCTACAAACAGCTGTAAATTTTGTAGCAGTGTTTCAAGTTATGGGTTACTCAGTCTAGTACTTTATAAAATTTAATTAAACTTAAAGATGAACTCCTCCTGAGGTTTTACATTTCTAAATGGTTCAGTTGCATAAGCAACTAAAGCTAATTTGCACAGACATACATTTAAGATGGAGAATTAGGAGCACCCAACTTTATGCAAAGTTCAGGTGGAATGGGTTAGGGTTTTTGTAGATTCAGATCGGGTACTGTGTGTGGGTGAGAGAGAGAGAGAGAGATGCTTGGATAGAGTAAGATGGCAAAAAGAACAACACATGTGAAATTTATTCACATGATGCATAAATAAGTTCTTACAGCAATGAATTGAAGCCAGAATCATATATGGGATCAGCCTGAGTCCTTTACAAAAGTAGTAAGTCTTTACAGTGTTTTGTAATGAGTTGGGGAATAAGTATGAAAGTACTTGGCAAGACACAGAGCTTTTCTGGAGATCTTGTGGTAAAATTAAAAGTGCCTATTCTGAAGGTGGATTGAGTGTTTTTTACACAAAGACAAGTGGTCTAAATTTGCTGATCTTTTCTGTAATAATAAGTGGCTTTTGGTAGGAAGCTACCTAGCAAATTCAGTATTTTTGAGAAAATAAACACTCTGCCCCCTCAAGGCAAAGGTGACATTTTAACAATGGGTAGAAAATTGCATTTTGAAAGAAGCTGTTGCTATAGAGAGCATCGTGAAAATAGATGTTTAGAGTTGTCGCCACAATGTTTTGTTTTGTTTTGTTGCTAAGAATAATATAAATAGTCATCTTACTGCACACTTAAATTGGGAAATGAAATTTTTATACTGTCTATAAGCTTTTTGTAAAGTTTCATTTTGAACTTATTAAAAATACAAAAATATGGGGCGCTTGGGTGGCTCAGTGGGTTAAGCCTCTGTCTTCGGCTCAGGTCATGATCTCAAGGTCCTGGGATCGAGCCCCACATCGGGCTCTCTACTCAGCAGGGAGCCTGCTTCTCTCTGTCTCTCTGTCTGCCTTTCTGCCTATTTGTGATCTCTCTCTCTCTATCAAACAAATAAGTAAAATCTTAAAAAAAAAAAATACAAAAATTGATACCTTCTGATTTGTGTAAAAACAAAGAACTCTGTGAGGAAGATAAAAATTGACTAGCTGAATTTCAGTAAAAAATCTTTGTGTAATTGATGGGATTGAAAATCAATTAGCATGATTTAGTAAGTGCAAATGATACATTTCTTCCATTTAGATCTGTATGTATTTAAATAGGAGAGGGACCTTTTTCAGTAAAGACTGCCAGTAAAACCAGCTTTCTAGGTAATTTATAGTATTCCAAAGATCTGGTTTTAACACAAAGTATTATACCAAGATTTTGAGGGAAAAAAAGTACATTCAATTACACTGGCCTCCCTAAATTCTTTTCTCATGATTCTTTGTTGTAAAAAGTTTTTCCGGGGTGCCTGAGTGTCTCAGTCAGTTAAGTGTCCAACTCTTGATTCATTTTGGCTCACGTCATGATCTCAGGGTTGTGAGATGAAGCCCCATGTTGGGCTCCGTGCTGGGCGTGGAGTCTGCTTAAGATTCTTTCTCTCCTTCCCTCCTCCCCACCCCTCCTTAAAAAAGTTCTTCAGTATTGTTAATAAAAAGTATGCAAAGATAGGATTTCATTTTTATCTTATGTATGTTTTTTGTTTTGTGTACTTTTTTCTTTTTTTAAAAGATTTTATTTATTTATTTGACACAGAGAGAGATCACAAGTAGGCAGAGAGGCAGGCAGAGAGAGAGGGGGAAGCAGGCTTCCCGCTGAGCAGAGAGCCTGATGTGGGGCTCGATCCCAGGACCTTGAGATCATGACCTGAGCTGAAGGCAGAGACTTAACCCACTGAGCCACCCAGGTGCCCTTTGTGTACTTTTTTTTTTTAAAGATTTTTAATTTATTTACTTTTCAGTCGGGGGAGAAGGGGGAGGAAGACAGACAAGCAGACTATGTGCCGAGCACAGATCTCCACATGGGGCTCCATCCCACAACTCTGAGATCATGACCTGAGTCAAAATCAAGAGTTGGGCGCTTAATCAGCTGAGCCACCCAGGCACCCCTTGTGTATTTTTTATTGTAGGTAAATTACATTCATCAACAGCATCTGAACGCCTTCTGCATTACTGGCAAGAGATGGAGGATGACCTCAGAGCCACGTTCTTGTGCCTGGATGTATAGTGTATATGTGGGTGGGGTGGGGTGTTCTCAGGTCTTCCTGCCTGGGAGTCCTTCCAGAGGAGTCCACCCGATGTTGCAAGCAGGACCTCTCTCCGGCTGGATCCCTTCCTCCTTTCTCTCATTTCCTTATACTTCCTCATACATCACATCTTACCTTGGCTCCCTACCTGTGCTCTGCAGGAAGGCTTTTTCTCTTACACCCTCTTTTCCCCACTCCCCATCCCTTCCTTCGAGTTCTGCCTCCTGAGCACCCTACTGTTCTGTTACTTGGGGCCTGGCTTGTTGCCACTTTCTCCACCCAGATCACCCTGATCTCCTCCCAGTGACAGCAGTTACCTCTGATGACACTGAGCACATTTGTACTTAGCTGTGCCTTTTACCAGATTGGTCGTCAGAGAGATGATAAGGCCAAGTACCTTGTTCATAGCCAGTATTTGTTGAATGAATCAAATGAGATGTAGAATTAGGAATTTTTAAAAATTGTCTAAAAATTTCACTATCACATTTGAAGTGTAGAAATTTTCTATCATGTGAACTTAGAGTCTAGCTAATTTAGTCCAGAAGTTCAAACATACTAAATTAAGAGGCCTGGTGAAACCTTCTAGGCCAGCATTTCCCAGAACGCAGAATGAGTGTTATTACCAGGTAGAGCTCCCACAGGAAGGGGAAAACAGGAGGGGCATTACTGTGAAAAAGCAGGGGTGGTTATTTGGAGAAGGAGGACTTAGGTCCTAGGAGGTAATAGGATGGATACAGTTCTTGTATCCACTGACTGTATAAAGTCAGTTCCAGAGGCAGGTCTTTGTCCTCAGGATCATTGTCCTCCCTTTCCTGTGGATTAGAAACTCGTGTGATTGGGTAGGGTTAAGTCTTTGGGTCACTCTGGGAGTTAAACAGCTTGTTTCAAATTGTCCTTGTTATTTATTGAAACACTCATGGGCTTACTCATCCAGACTCTTGGGAAGAGCCAACTGATTAGAAACTCAAGTGTGGGGCTAGAAACTCAAGTGTGGGGCTAGAAATTTTGTTGCTAACAGTGGGTGGACTCTAACTTTCTAAAAACTGAATTTTATTTAGCAGTAATAAAAAAGCAGTCCAAAGTTGGGTTTATTCAGTCTTGTTTAAACAAAACGTGCAGATAGGAGCTGTGTGTCAGTTTTAATAGTGAGAGCTGTGGGGAAGATCCATCAGAGGCACCCTTGAGATCTGTCTTCCTTCATCACGTATTCAGAGCATCTAGTGTGTGTCGGGAGTTGTTCTTGGCTCTGAGGCCATCTCAGCGAACAGAGCCCATGGACATCCCCCACCCCTTTTCACAGGAAGACAGTAAGTTAAATTACATGAAGCGGTGGGATGGTGAGCAGTGAGGTAGGTCGTGGGGACATGATGCCTCTGGGCTAAGTGGGTGGTCCAGGGGCCAGCGAGGGCCTTCCTGAGGAGGTAGTACTGAGCAGAGACCCGATGGCAGTGAGGGACCCAAGGCGCAAAGACGTGAGCACGGGAGTGTTGTAGACAGAGGGACTAGCACGTGCCACGGCCCTGTGACTCTCCTTTATAATTTTGGCTGCCGTCACTGAAAGAGAAGATGCTTTCCCAATCAGTTGGACCAAAATGCTACCTAGAATCTGGTCACAAAGTCACAGATTTCTGGATGGTCCTATTCATATATGCTTCCTCAGAATTTTAGGACTGGCATATTGCCGTGGTGAGCATAGTTTGATTTCGTCTCGTTCAGGTGCTCTGGAATAGAGCCACATCCTGAGGGTCAGATGCTGCATGATTTCACGCACATCTGGAGGTTTTCACACCTAAGATTACAGGCACTTAAAGCATGACCTCTAATCCTTACGTTTGAACGTCTTCCGAAATTATGACTGACTTCTTCAGCATTTGTGTGTCTGGGCAGCTGGGCCGTGCTGAGTGTCTCGTGGCCCCAGTTTCCATCTGCGCGTTGTAGCGGCCGCTTGGAATCCTTCCTCTTACTTTGATTTCTACCTGCAGGGTTGAATTTAGTGTGTTCAGATCTCCAGTTGTAAGAAAGCAGTACCTTCTGTGAGCCATTGTGGACTAGGCCTTTTGGATTTCTTACAGGTTCTCTCTGAACCTTACATTGTAGGTTCAGAGAGTCATTCCGAGCTGAAGAAGCAACTCTGAGTTTCTTAAAAGAGTTTTGATGACATGTTCTAAACCAAACCTCCATGTTTTTTCTCCATATATTTTAATTCAGTCCATATATTTTAAACTTTTCCTAAGTATTCCATGAGCCGGGTGAGAATATTAAGACTCTTCTTGGTCGCCTCTTCTGTTAGCCCCCAAAGACAGCACAGTCCTTAGTGTAGGGCACAGTAGTGAAGGGCCCCCAGCCCTCTCTCTCGAGTGGAATGATTAAACCTCTTTTCTCCCCTTCCTTACTGAAGTCCCATGATGACACAGGAGATGAACCTTCCCATGTCTGGATGTAAGGGCCGTGTGTAGTCTGGAAGGTGTGCAAAATAACCTATGGGTGCAGGACTTGGAGAGCTCCTTCCCAGAGCAGGGTTTGGCCAGAGGAACCCTGGCTCCTTTTTAGTCCTTACACCTTGGGCTGGGAGCTTTTATTCCAGCCAGATCTCACGCTCACGTGGGCTGCATTTGCTCCGGTGTCCTAGATTGAAATGGAGGGCTCCAACAGCTGACCACCCGGTGCCTCTTCCTCCCCTCCCCTTCCTGATCTGTGGTGTGTTCAGGGTTGTTCCAATTGCAGGAAACAGAAGGCCACGCTGCCTGTGCCATTGCTCCTTCTCGATGTGGGGCGGCTTCGCTGAGCTGCTCTTCTGGCCGGCGCTCCTTACCCAAGGCTTCTGCTCTTTGGTGATCCTGCTTGCCATGGCCCGAGCCCTCCCGCTTGGCAGCCTGTAGTGATTACTGGCTGATTTCACCTGGGATGGTAATTCATATTTCTCAGAAGTAGACCAGACCATGTTTTTACGCTAGACCTCATCGTGGGTCACTGGGCATACTGTGGTGGGCTGCCTCTCTGCCTCACCCCCTACCCCTCGGTAGGCATGAGAGAGAGGGCCTGGGTTATTACTAAACAGGGACAGTGGGGGCACTTTCCCTATGAGAGCCACCATGCAGACAAGCTTGGAGACACACACCGGTTAGAACAGTGACCTCCTGGGCACCTGGGGGCTCAGTGGGTTAAAGCCTCTGTCTTCGGCTCAGGTCATGATCTCAGGGTCCTGGGACCCCACATCGGGCTCTGTCCTCAGCAGGGAGCCTGCCTCCCCCTCTCTCTGCCTGCCTTTCTGCCTACTTGTGATCTCTGTCTCTGTCAAATAAAATCTTAAAAAAAAAAAAAAACACAACAAAAAACAGTGACCTTCTGTTTGGTGATGTGTAAAAAAAAATTGTATGTGTAGTATGAGTTTGGAAGGGAGTGGCTTAAGAGGTACAAAAGTTAATTTTATTTAGAGGTGTCTTCGCGGGGTGCCCAAGTGGCTCAGTTGATTAAGTATCTGACTCTTGGTTTCAGGTTGGGTCATAATCTCGGGGTCCTGGGATCGAGTTCCACATCAGGTCCCTGCTCAGCGGGAGTCTGCCTCTCCGTCTGCCCCTCCACCTGCTTGTGCTCTCTCTGTCTCAAATAAATAATTAAAATCTTAGGGGGAAAAAAGAAGGAAGTTCTGGTCTGGGATTTTATTCTATTCATGTCACTCAAAATTCCCCTTCACCAAGACATCTTTGTATTTTTTAAAAGACTTTATTTGACAGAGAGGACACAAGCAGGGGGAGGGGCAGAGCAGAGGGAGAAGCAGGCTCCTCGCTGAGCAGGGAGCCTGATGCGAGACTTGATCCCAGGACCCTGAGATCATGACCTGAGCCAAAGGCAGATGCTTAACCAACTGAGCCACCCAGGTGCCTCTAGAGCAGAACTTTCTCTTTATCACTTTTTAAATCTTGTTTAGGATATCAAAACAGATTATAAAGACTGAATTTAACTAAGAGTTAAGCCCAAAGTAACATTTGAAGCTTTCTTTTTAGTCCTCTTTCCCCCAAACGAAGTCCTGCACAGTACCTAATAGAAACCAGATTGTCCAAGGATGTGGCCTCACACAAGGGCTGGAGCGAGGACCTGGGTCAATTTCCAGCCTTGCCAGGAATTCACTGTGGGACCTGGAGAGAGTCTCTTGTCCTCCTCTGAGTTGTAAAATGAGAGGTTTCACTAAGATTAAAGGTCACAGGCTGGGCCTGGCTGCTGCTCGTGGGTGGGCCGTCAGTAGGCCAGGTAGGAGGGAAGCCAGTGAGCTGCGCTGGCCCGTTGAGGCAGTGGGGCAGGGGCCTGAGGAGGAACCGTGGAGAGAAGCCCCAGGTGCCACCTTGAGGGCTGGGGCCAGAGTTTGGGCCTTTTGATTTAGAGCACTGGGAGACAGTTAGAGGGCCTTGGAAAGCTGAGCAGACATCTCTGGTGGCAGTGAGGGTCACGGCTTGCAGGATAACAGTGGGTACAGGGGCGGGTGAGAGACAAGGCAGCAGCGAGAATGGACAGAAGGGCACAGCTCTGGGACACACGGGGGTGAGGTGGATTGAATGTGGGGTGGGCGAAGCAGGTTCTTGGGAGTCTGACTTCAGAAATGATTCCCCCGAGACGGGTGCCGCCGAAGGGCTGGACCTGCACCAGGCCTTACAGTGTGTTAGCTGCGTGTGTTTAAGACCTCGTGCTCCTTGGTTCCCACGTGTGCCCAGCATCTGGGAAGTGGCGGTCTCTTTCCGGCTTCCTAGCCCCCCGCCCCCCAAGCCAGCTTCATTTTATGCTCACTCCTCCCCCACCCCCCAGCCTGCCTTAGTCTAATGGGTTTGTGTATTTGAATAGGTATGAATCTCTCTTTTCAAAACATCCCTTGTTTGTGTTTATCACCACACGGTGTGAGGCACAGGTCCTGCTCTCACTTCCCGCAGCACCGTGTCCGAGGTCCTCTGTCCCATCTGCTGCCCCATGAGTATCTGCCGAGCGCCGGATTGTCAGGCTCTGGGGACAGAGTCGAGGGCCTTGAACCAACAACACCAGTTTTCATCATGTTCAGATGGGAACATGGGAGCATCTGGAGCAGAAGAGTGATGAGCTGTCATCTCATGAGATGACAGAGATGACATCTCATCTGACATGAGATCTCATGAGATGACAGCTCTCTGACGGAGATGAGCTGTCAGTGCTGAGCTGTGACTCGGGCTCTGCGGGAATGACTGCTGATGCTCTGTGGGTGTGAGAGGCAAAGCCTGGAGCAGGAGGCCTGTCGGGGCCTGGTGTCAGGTGTGGGGTGGGCATCATTCAACAGGGGGTGTGGTCACCCCCTCGATGTCTGTTGATGGGACGGGAGGGGGGCACAGGCACCTTCTCAGGAGCTCGGGTGTGCTTCACGTGGGGCGGACTGGGCTGTTCCACGCACCAGGCTGGCCGTGCCTACCGACCTTTCATTTTCTTTGCATTGATGATGCCCAGCTTCTCTGGCTCCCTGCTGCCGCAGCACAAGTTTGGTTTCGGACGTGTTGAACTCCAGGAGCCTCGAGACATCCAAGAGGAGATGTGGATTAGGCAGTTTCTCCTTGGACATCTGATTTTTGCTCTTCTCTATGCCACGGGCTCCCTTTCCATTGTGGACGATGGTCTGTTTTGCTCCCAGACTGTGTCTTCACCCTTCCAGTCCCCGATGTGGACTTTGTTCTGCCGGTCTTCGGATCATTTTCTGGGCTATTTACCTTGTCATGTCTGTGGAACAGGTGGGCTTAGGGTCCTCCTACTCCACCATCTTCCCAGTTCTCCCCACTGTAAACATCTGAGCCCCAAACCAGCTTCTGGGAGTTGAGTGTGTCTTGATGGTGTGGATGTGGCTGGTGGGGTGAAGCATCGATGAGGGGAGGCCAAGAACGGGCCCTTGAGGTTCTGTAACACTCGTGATTTTTATTACTATTTTTTAAGATTTTATTTAGGGGCGCCTGGGTGGCTCACTCGTTAAGCGTCTACCTTCTGCTCAGGTCATGATCTCAGGGTCCTGGGATTGAGCCCCGCATCGGGCTCTCTGCTCAGCGGGGAGCCTGCTTCCCCCCCTCCCTCTCCCTCTGCTGCTCCCCTTGCTTGTGTTCCCTCTCTCGCTGTCTCTCTCTCTGTCAAATAAATAAATAAAAGCTTAAAAATATTTATTTGTTGGTCAGAGAGGGCACAAGCAGGGGAAGAGGGAGAGGGAGAAGCAGGCTCCCCACTGAGCAGCGAGTCTGATGTGGGGCTTGATTCCTGGACTCTGAGATCATGACCTGAACCAAAGGCAGACGCTCAACCGACTGAGCCCCCCAGGCGTCGCGTCGCCATCGTCATGGTCATCGTGTCATCGTTGTCATTGTCATCATCATCATTATTTTAAGTAATCTCTAAGCCCGACATGGGGCTCAAACTCACGACCCCAGATCAAGAGTCCCATTGACTGAGCCAGCCAGGTGCCCCCTTCTCTTACATTTTTAATGCTTGTATCTTACTGCCTTAAATAGATTAGGAACAGAGGAGTTTTAAATAAATATTACATGCATAGCTTTATTACATGGATTAATCATTTGGCATTAATTTAAAAATGAACGCTAAAATCAGAAGCAACATGACTTTATCAATTCTGGTTACTGAAGAGTTATTTGGGTATAGGTAGTAGCCCTCTGCCCTCTTGGGAATATTGAAAAGCCGAATGAAATTAAAAACTTCCTGAGAATGAAAGTTTCCCTCTCCCTCTGTCGAGGGTCCCCACTCCTCTAACTGCCTCCCTCCCAAAATACTTGAGATGCTCCTGGCCGGGGCCTTGGGTTAGAGAGCGTGCTGACCTGCCCACGCACGGGGTGTGGGGGCAAGGACCGCGCACGCTGGCACCAGCCGAGAACCACAGCGAGACCTCCAGCGTTCGCCCAAGTGGGAGTAGTCGCCGTTGCCCAGCCGCTGAGTAGAACCTGGTCACGGGCAGTTTGTGCAAAGGTGTGCTCACTAGGGCCAGGCTCACCCGGGCTGCCGGAGCCTTGGACTTTGGGAGAATGCAGGTGGACTCACTGAGCAAACATGCAAACATGTATTGAAGTTTCTGTCGGGTACATGCTCGGTACCGGGATTGTAACACTGGACGGGGACATTCTGTAGCTCTTGTTGTGTCTCGGGGCTCAGGTCGCAAGGAAGTGTTGGGCGGGGTGGTGTCTGCTCCCAGGAGGCTTGTGTTGTAGGCGAGCTGGACAGCAGTGACCCGGCCAGCGGCCGTCCAGACCATAACGGCAGTCAGACTTAGCCTAGATCGTTCCCGGGGCGTTAGCCCAGGGTAAGCAGTTGGTTGCTGAGCAGCGCTCCCCAAACCCGAGGGGCCGCGTTAACGTTCGCTGGCGTTCCCCCAGCACTTCCTGCGTCAGGCACTGTCGTGCCGTCCACACGGCTCCCTCTGTCCCCACAGTGACCTGAAGCCCCGGGGGCTCTTGTCCCCGGTAGGTGTTGAGGAAACAGGCACAGAAAGGCCAAGGGCTTGCTCAGGGCCAGCCGCGCAGCGAGGGGCCAGGGCTGGCAGCGCCCGCCCTCTGGTTGTTGTGGGGGCTGGGGAGGCCCCGTGGCAGGTGTCGGGCCCCCTGAGCTGGTGCTGGGCTGAGTCTCCGGCCAGTCGTCGTGGGTTAGACAGGGATTGCCAGCCAGCAGTTTTGAAGATTTAATGTGGTCGCTTAAGTTTTACTGGACTTCGTACAGGTATTGGCCCCAAATTTTTATTACCTCGGGCTGTTAGTTGACTTGAGAACTAAAATACCTTGGAATTTTGAGAATATTGTGGAGTCTGTGTAATAATTATTCCAGATATTCATTAATTTTGATGTAACTAGTGGTTACCATTCTAATGTCAATTTTGCGAAGGCATGAATTTGAAAAGGGGAAATCTTGAAGCTCCTGGTTTTGTCTGGCAGTCGCTTGGCTGCTGGCTGCCCGCACCCTGCCGTCCTTTCGCTTGAGCTTTGTTGTGGTTTTCCTGCCCCGTGAACAGTGACCGTCTCCCGAGATTCATGCGAGAATCTCCAGAAGTGCAGTGTGTACTTAGGGGCAGAACTTACTTTAATCTCCCTCCCTCCCTCCCTCCCTCCCTCCCTCCCTCCCTCCCATCCTTCCTTCCTTCCTTTTAAAGATTTTATCTGACACAGAGAGATCACAAGCAGGCAGAGAGGCAGGTGGGGGGCGGGGTGGGGGAAGCAGGCTTCCTGCCGAGCAGAGAGCCCGATGCGGGGCTCGATCCCAGGACTCTGAGACCATGACCCGAGCCAAAGACAGAGTCTCCAACCCACTGAGCCACCCAGGCGCCCTTACATGTTTCTTAAAGGTCTGACGAGGTCACTTAAATATTTGTCTCAGAGGTTTGTTACAGCAGGTCTTCTTGAAGGTCCTCATGTGTCCTTGAGAACATCGGGAGTGTGTTGTGGAAAATAAACTGACTTGAGAACATCCATATATAGTGGAACAGTGGTAGGAATTAACTTAAAACCATGGCTTTGGGGAATGTGTGGGTGGTGTGAGGTAGATGAGAGAGTGAGAATCTTAGTAGGACTCTGGATGCTAATTGTTATCATGTGCTTTTCATGATTCTATGATTCTGGTATTAGAGTATTTAATTTTTAACCCCGTGGAGTATGCACATTGTTAGTGCTCAGGAATATTCTGAGGATAATCATCTATAAGACTTTGTATACCAGTCTTTTTTAATGTTATGTTGTGGGTTTTTTTTAATTTTCAGTATCAACCCCCCTTAAATATGTCCTTCCTAAAAAAAAAAAAACAAAACACTACTTTTTAAAATAGTGGCAAAACATATATATAATAAAAAGTGCCATTTTAACCATTTTTAAGCATACAATTCAGAGAGATTTTTCCACATTTTAACAACTTTTTATTGCTTAACAATTCTCTTTACTAAGTCATTACCTTTTCATATTTATTAATAATTTGTTCTTATTTTGGAGAAGGCAGCAGCTTTCTGAACTGATTTCTAATCTTGAGCCGGTTTTTTATTTTTTTCACTTCAAAACAATACTAGTTGTTAAAGCTATGAACTTAACTTTAAGTACAGCTTTGGCCTGACCCCTGAAGTTTTGATACATGGTGTTCTCAATTTTGTTGTTTTTCTGAATATTTTTACTCAGAACACATTTAGTTAGTGCATGTTAGGTAAGTACTGTGACTTTTTTTTTTTTTTTAAGATTTTATTTATTTATTTGACAGAGAGAGAGAGAGATCACAAGTAGGCAGAGAGAGAGGGGGAAGCAGGCTCCCCGCCAAGCAAAGAGCCCGATGCGGGGCTCGATCCCAGGACCCTGGGATCACGACCTGAGCCGAAGGCAGAGGCTCTAACCCACTGAGCCACCCAGGTGCCCCAGTACTGTGACTTTAAAGATTTATTTTATCCATTTTAGAGCGAGGGAGAGAGAGAGCACAAGTGGGAGGAGGGAGAGAATCTCAAGCAGATTCTGCCAAGCGTGGATCCCAGCGTGGGTCTTAATCCCATGACTCCTGAGATCATGACCTCAGCTGAAACCAAGAGTCAGACATTTAATGGACTGAGCCACCCTCGTGCGCCTGTATTTTGTTTTTAAATGAATAGGGCCTGTATAACTTTGGTCTGTTGTAATGTAGGTTTTTGTTGGTTTTTTGGTAGCTTATTTAATTGGTTTTTCAAGTGTTTCGTGGAGTTTAACTCCAGAAGTATTCAGTGGAGTTTTAAATTTTGACATAAATCCAACAATTAAGCTTTATTTAAATTTGTCATTTATGTTTTTCTCTACTTGGTTTGTTATAGATTGATAGGTGCTCTGTTTGATGGTTGGTAACATCTGTTAATTTTTACTGGGGACTTTTCTGGCTTTTGCATTATATATTCAACATGTTTATTTGTATATTGAGTTATGACCTTCATACCTTTATCAAAAGTATACCTCCTGCTAGCAGAGTAACCTTGTTACTTAGAATGTTTTTCTTTCCTTTCTTTTTAAGATTTTATTTTTCAGTGATCTCTACCACCCAGTGTGGAGCTGAGATCACACGCACGACCCTGAGATCAAGAGTTGCGTGCTCCCCTGACTGCACCACCCAGGCACCCCCCCTATGTTTTTCTGATTTTAAATTGCTACCCATGTATTCATTTTATTTGCATTTGCCTGCTTTATCTTGCCCATTTAAAAAATCCTGTCATTTCAGTGAAAATAAACAGCTGCCATTTTGACTTAATGATTACTGTGTCCTACACCCTATTAAGCACTTGTCATAATCTCTTTTGATTCTGTGGCAACCTTCTGAGTGGAATTTTTTTTATTTCTCCATTTACAAATAAGGAAACTGAGCTTTGCAGTGTTAATGACTTGCTTAAGTGTGAACAGTGAATAGTTTTCAACCACAGTTGTGTACAGTATTTCAAGTATTTATTTTCTAAGCAGCCATAGGGTTCAGTGTTGGATTAAAAAGTAGACAAACTTAGGGCACTTGGGTGGCTCAGTCAGTTGGGCATCCACCTCTTGGTTTCTGCCCAGGTCATGATCTTGTCGGTGGTGGGTTCAAGCCCCCGTCTGACTCTGTGCTTGGCAGGGCATCTGCTTAAGAGATTCTCTCTCTCTGTCCCTTCCCCCAACTTGTTCTCACTCTCTCTCCAATAAATTAATAAATCTTCAGAAACAATAAAGTAAAAAAATAAACAAATGAACGAACTTAGGGGTGCCTGGGTGGCAGTTCTTGAGCTCGGCTCAGGTCTTGATCTCAGGGTTGTGAGTTCAAGCTCCATGTTGGGCTCCATGCTGGCTGTGGAACTTACTTTAGAGAAAAAGAAAAAGAGGGGCGCCTGGGTGGCTCAGTTGTTAAGCATCTGCCTTTGGCTCAGGTCATGATCCCAGAGTCCTGGGATCGAGCCCCGTGTCGGGCTCCCTGCTCGGCAGGAAGCCTGCTTCCCCCCCACCCCCCACCTGCCTTTCTGCCTACTTGTGATCTCTCTCTCTCTGTGTATCAAATAAATAAATAAAATCTTTAAAAGAAAAAAGAAAACTTAATATTTTTAAAAACCTTATGTGGTATCTCTGTTTTTTAGAAGAAAAATGAGTTTGGGGGCACCTGACTGGCTCAGTCAGTGGAGCATGTGACTCTTGATCTTGGGGTTATGAGTTCTAGCCCCTCACTGGGAGTACAGATTATTTAAATAAGTAAAATCTTTGAAAAAAGAAAAGGAGAAAATGAGTTCTACAAAGATGAGTGAATTCCCAAGGTTACGCAGCGTTGTAGGGGGTAGAGTTGGGGCTTGAACCCACGCATCCTGGCTCCAGTCTCTCTACCCCAAACACTGCTGCCTTTCTGCAGTTTCTCTTTTTAACGACTGCTACTGTTCTACATGTGCCAGCCTGCCCTTGACCGTAGATGGTGTTGAGAGGTGACGGTATTCCAATATATTCTTATTTGTTAAAACAATTTTTTTTAAAGGTTGTATTTATTTTTGAGAGAGAGATTGAAAGAGAGAGAGTGAGCAAGGGTTAGGGGCAGAGGGAGAGAGAGAGAAGCAGGCTCCCCACCAAGCAGGGAGCCTGACGCGGGACTCGATCCCAGGACCCTGGCATCATGACCTGAGCTGAAGGCAGAGAGGCTTTACTGATTGAGTCACCCAGGTGCCCCAAAACAATTTTTTAAGAGTAATTTCCATGCCAGCTTGGGGCTCCAACTCACGACCCTGAGATCAAGAGTTGCATGCTCCGCCAACTGAGCCAGCCGGGCACTATTTATTCCAGGCATATTTTGTTTGAAGCATGTATGTGTATGTATGAAAACAAAGTCATAGCTGACTCAGTTTTGTTTGGGGTGGGACATATGGTTTGGGGGTAATGTTTTATTAATTTTTCTTCATGCTGTTTTGTGACATAAATTCAGATAGCTGGAAAAATTTATCAGCATTTATGGGCTGTTCTTGGAAGACATGCCAACATTTTAGAAGGAAGCTTAATTCAGAAATACGTATTTTTTGAGGGGGAGACAAACCATGAGAGACTGTGGACCCCGGGAAAACATCTGAGGGTTTCAGAAGGGAGTGGGGTGGGGGACCAGGTGATGGGTATTAAGGAGGACATGTGTTCTAATGAGCACTGGGTGTATATGCAAATAATGAATCATTGAACACTATATCAAAAACTAATGATATACTGTACGGTGACTAACATAACGTAATTTAAAACAAAAGCAAAAAAAAAAAAAACCTTCTAGAAAAAACAATCAAAAAGCAACCAAAAAAAGAACTACATATTTTTGTAAAGACATACTTTTGGGATTCCACAACGTGTCTCATGTTCTCTTTACCTTTGACCGTCACGATGTCTAGTCAGTGCGTGGTGTTGTGGAACATGTTGGTTCCGAGGTACTACAAGTCCAGATAAGTCAGGCCAGCTTCTAGTTTACTGAAACTACTGTCACCTGGTACAAGTATTCAACTCTTGGGTACTGAGACTTCCAACTTATCAGAACCCAAAGTTGTGGGGGTTGGAAGGGAAATGTTTCTGGATCGGTGCAGAAAGTGTAAATCAGGGATGCTACTTGCATTTGGACCCTTCCTTCCTGGAGAAGCAGCACCATCTATTGGACATCTGTGCAGAATACATAGAGATACGTCTTGTGGGACAGTTTTCGAAGCCCAGACATGTCCTGTGTCCCCAGTGGGCCATTTCACCATTCTCTGCAGCCCGCTGTTTTGCGTGATGGAGTATGTGATGAGATGAGTGAATCCCATAACCATGGGTGGTCACCTCACTGTTACCCTAATACAGACTCTTTGGTCAGTGTTGTGTCCTAACAGTGAAAAGTTGTACAGCAAGTTGGTAGATGGTGACATTGGAGAACAGGGTGTATCAGTTTGGGTCCAATCAGGAGACAAACCATGTAGTAATTTAAACAAGGGAAATTTATTATTTTTTTTAAAGATTTTGTTTATTTGACAGAGAGAGAGAGATCACAAGCAGGCAGAGAGGCAGGCGGGGGGGGGGGGGGGGAAGCAGGCTCCCCGCTGAGCAGAGAGCCCGATGGGGGGCTCGATCCCAGGACCCTGAGATCATGAACTGAGCTGAAGGAAGAGGCTTTAACCCACTGAGCCACCCAGGCGCCCCGGGAAATTTACTCTATTAAGAAATAAGTGAGCTTTGACAGAATAGCCATAAACTGGAAGAGAACTCTAAAGTACACTCCAGGGCTGAGGGATAGTACCCCGAGGATGGATACATTTGGAAGGGGCCGCACCCCAAGACTGGGGTTCATATCTTGTTGGAATGCAGGTGGTTGTGGCTGGGTTGCGTGGCCAGAGCTGGTCCGTACCCCCGAGGCAAGCAGGATCAGCCTGGGGTGCGGGCCAGCTGAGGCCGGTGGGAGGGCATGCAGAGGCAGTCAGGGTCCCCTGGAGGCGTCCTCTCTGTGTGGGGAGGGCCGTGGAGACATACCTGTGGGGTTCAGGTGAGCCAGCGGCGTCTGGGAAGCCCCGCCGGGCCTGGGTGCCGGAGCAGCGGCCCCCTTAACCGGGCTCACGCACGCTTCTGTCCGTCGCTGGGGCCGGGGCGTCCCCGGGCCCTGTGTGGGACAAGGTCGGGCTCACTAGACAGCCAGCCCTGCGGGAGCCCTTCCATGTGCAGAGACGTGGGGCGGAGGAGAGGGCGCAGGGAGCAGTCACTGAGGCTGGGACGCAGGTGCAGGCTCCCTGGGCTCCTCCCCGCCGTGGTGTTGCTCCCTGAGTCCAGGCTGGAGCCGCTTGGAGGCCAAACTCCAGAGCGGCTCTGCCCTGCGGGCTCCCCGCGTTGGAGGAGCCCGGTCACCCCGTGGAAGTTCGCGTGGCTGAGCGCGGTCCTCACTGCCACCCTTGCGGCCATGTCTCTTTGTTCCTGAGCATATTCGAGGAGGGGTTGGGGAAGGAAGCTCAGAGGCAGGCGTGCCCAGGGCGCTTGAGAGCTGCTTTGGCAGTGGCTGTCATTGCTGGGCCTTCCCAGACGACACGGATCGCCTTGCGCCCCGGGCCTGTCCTCAGACCCCTTCTCTAGAGCCCTCTGCCTCCACTCACCCTTCTTGTCCTTTCCGGGCTCCCGGGCCGGCCAGCCAGACCCCAGCCTCTGTCAGGGCGCCGGCGTAGGTCTGCGTCTCTGGCCGGTTGTCCTCCGCGGCAGAGCGTCCGGGCGAGCACCGCCTGTGCTCCCCGCTGGGGTTCGCCCTCCCGCTGGGCCGTCAGGACCCTGGCCGAGCACAGCGGCGGCTCCAGCCGGCCTGCTGCCCGGGGCCAGCGTTCCCGTCTCCAGCCGTCGGCACAGTCTCCGCATTCTCTTCCTTGGGTACTGGAGGCCCACCGTCGGCCTGGCGGTGGTGGTGGCGGTGGCGGCCCTTGATCATGCAGCGCGTGTGCGCTTCCACGGCCGTCTCGCGCGTGTTCTCTCGGGGGGCAGCCGGCCCCTCCTGTCGGCTGCCGTCACTTAAAGACCACTGCAGAGTCTTCTGCTGGCTCGTTCCACGGCCGCCGCCTATCCTAGGAGTGACATTCCAGAAGCTGTTAGAAGGAGGAATGTGCTCGGGACAAAGTCTCTGCTCGGTTTCCTGGGAGAGGGAGAGGGGCGTGTGTGGTCCCGAAGTGTGTGCACGGGAGGGGTCGGTCCTGACCGGCCACACTGGAAGGGACTGGGGGTGGGGTGAGTCAGCTTTCAAAGAGAAGGTGTGTGCGCTGCACTGACAGGAGAGGCGGCCGGCGGGCAGGCCTGCTGCGGCGTTGTGCACGCGGGTGCGGGGCTCACACTGCCCTGGACGTCAGCTGGGCCTCCCCGATGGCTCTGCTCCTCGGGTGCCACAGCTTTGCCGCGAGACAGTAGTGCCTGCCTTTCGGGTCATCCTAAGCGTTACCGGAAGAAATACAGGTATGGCATTTATTTAGTGTGATGCCTGGCACTTGGTTCTTAGCTTAGTAGTCCGATGTGAGTCATTTCCTGACCTCGGGGCTGCTGTGTAGTTACGTGCCCATCTTTTTCTATTAATACTTTCTCTTTCGTGATGTTGAAGCAGTCCACTCCCGGGCCATTTTCTCAAGAGCCAGAACACATATGCGGGCTTTGGGTCCGTCTCCTGCACCTTGTAGGTCTTCTGTAAATACTGACTGTACCGTACAGAAGTAGGAATGTAGGAAAAATGGAGTATTTTCTAACCATGAGGTGTGTTTCTATCAATTTCTTCTTTTTTTTTTTTTTTAATAAAAGATTATTTGACAGAGCACGAGCAGGGGGAGCAGCAGAGGGAGAGGGAGAGGGAGAGGCAGGCTCTCCGGAGCCTTATGTGGGACTTGATCCCAGGATCCTGGGACCATGACCTGAGCTGAAGGCAGACACCCGACTGAGTCGCTCAGGCGCCCCTATCAATTTATTTCTGATAATATGTTTTATTTGCATTTAACATTTCTTCGCACTCACCACGGACCTCAGGTGAGAACAGACACCTTTAACAGGGTGATCACTTTTCACCGCCGCAGCTGATCATCTGCCACTCTGGGCCAGAGTTTCCAGGCATGGATCTGAGTAGATGCTCGGTCCTGGGAGCCCCACAGCCCTTTCACTAGTAGCATCCAGAAGAGCCGGCTTCTCCAAGGGGGGCTTCCAGGGCTTTTAGCCCCTCAGGACTTAGCCTCTTCTCACTTGATTTTAGTTAACGACTCTAAGAACATAGAGCAGATATTTTAAAAAATAAAATGTATCTTAACCCAAAAAACAGTGAGTAATTAAAAAATGTATCTTGAAAAAAAAATGTATCTTGAGATCATAAGAATATAGCACATCGGTGTAATGCTTGTTGAGCTGTCTGGTCCCCAGTGATTTTAAAAAATTCAGTTGGAGCCTTTAGTCAGATGGCACTCATTTGGAGCAGAGCTAGCGATGTCTACGTCAAGGAGCTACCCTGTGTGACCCTGTGTGCAGACACGGGTCGTTCTTTGTGAGTCGGGGTGCCATCCCGGGGCTTGGAGCACTTGCTGCCGCCGTGGGGCAGGCCGAGGACACAGGTGTCCAGGGGTGAGAGAGCTGAGGCGAGGGCAGGGGCGGTGGCGGCCGCATTGGCGCACCAGTGAGGGAGGCTGGGCCGTCTGGCCCGGAGCAGGCGCTCTTAATGCTTCAGTAGTTTGCTTTTTCTTTAACTTTTCATTCTTTACTTGGAAAAATAAGCTTTACTGAGGTATAATTTACACGCAGTAGGATGTACCCATTTGAAACATGCAGTTCTAGGAGGGTTGGCAAATGTCTGTCAGCCCGGTTACGACTTAGGGAGTGTCCAGCACCCCACACAGTCCTCCAGGCTCCTTTGTCAGCCCCTCCTCTCCTCTGGCCCCAGGCAGCCAGGATGGTCACTGACAGGATTTGACTAAAATCTACCACCTCGCTAGCTATTTTCTGTTCACCATTTATTTCTTGTTTTCTTTTCCCTCTTTTTCTGCCTCTTCTGGGTTTAATTTAGCATGTATTATGACTCCATTTTATCTCTTCTGTTGACTTATTCATACCTCTTAAGATATTTTTATACTTGTTGCCTTTGGGTTTACAGTGTACATTTAAAAAAAATTTCTATTTATTTATTTTGAGTGAGAGGACAGGAACTTCTTTCATTTCCTATGCTCCTTGGTGGCACTAGCTTCCCCACCAAGGGTCACAGAAAACAGCAAATTGGAAACTCCCACTGGGTTATGGATCACGATTACTTCTGAGGGGTGCTTACAGTTAAGATGGGCGTACATTGCAGAAGGCAGCCTCTGGGCTCCCACCTCTCTCTCTCACACACAGACTCTCACACAGTGGGAACGCTGTTCAGTCGGTGGGCCGGGCTGGCTCACATCAGGCACTGGACCCGAGGAACGTGACCACACAGGTAAGCAGCAGCCCACCCATCAGAAAGTACTTGCTCTCCCCTCACGCTGTAGGAGCTCAGCATGTCGGCAGTATCAAGGATCTTCTTCTGAGCCCCCTTCAAGGTCAGTCTCTGGGCCCTCAGTCCTTCCAGAATATCACGCCCAGCTCTAGTGAGGTCATCTATGCCTTAGTGAAATTTCTGGAGGGAGGAATTGAGCTGCCACGAGTCACCCATTAGGATGGCGGCATCTGAGTCGCTAGTGGTGGAGTGTGACACAGAAGCTCCTCCTGCTGTCCCTCCTGTTCCCTGCGTATCACTGATGCGGGAAGTTTCCGAGCAGTCTGCAGGTGCTGAATGTGATACTTTGTGTCAACATGAAGTTTGGTGTTCCATCTTTTGTTAGAGGGCTCCTTGCTAGACAGAATCTCCAAATGTTCTAGATGGCTGGATATCTGGTCTGTGTGTGCTTGGATTTTGTTTTCTACTAAGTGCAGAGACTGTTTGCCATCTCATCCTCCTTGTGAGACTACGTCTTACGGACCCGCTTGTGCATTTTGGGTACAGCATCTCCTTGTTGGAGCTTTGCCGGCTCCAGCCCTGGCTTGACAGTGTGTATTTTATTTGTTTGTTATTAAAAGTGGCTTTAGGGGCGCCTGGGTGGCTCAGTCGTTAAGCGTCTGCCTTCGGCTCAGGTCATGATCCCAGAGTCCTGGGATCAAGCCCCGCATTGGGCTCCTTGCTCAGCGGGAAGCCTGCTTCTCCCACTACCATTCCCTCTGCTTGTGTTCCCTCTCTCGCTGTGTTTCTCTCTGTCAAATAAATAAAATCTTTAAAAAAAAAAAAAAAGTGGCTTTATTTTTCTTTGGAATCAAGTATTAGCTCTCAGTTTACAGTTTTTTTTTTTCCTGCCTTCCAAACAGTAGCACAGTGACTATCACCTTGTTGATAGCCAAGTAATAAATGAGATTACTCCAAGTGGTTGTGTCCACATCTAGACTGTTCAGGTGGTCAGGAACTCTTACTTGTTTGTTTTAGCCTTCAGTTCTCGGTTATATCTCCAAATATAGAAGAAGTGAAAAGCTCTGCTGGCCCCACAAAGAAATTAACAGCAAACAGACTCCAGCTCTTTGGAACAATTACAAGTGAGTATCCTGTCCACATAAATGCTGGCGCCGTAAGCGTAGGGGCCCGAGCTGTGCTGCGTTTGTCTGCACGTCTGGCCGTGTCAGCTAGTCCACACGCCCGCCCCCCGGTCTTCCCGGGAGCCCAGAACGAGGCTCTTTGGGACCCGCCAGGGGGCCATACAGCGGCCTCAGTTTCTCCGCCAGCAAGAGCTTCACTTTCTCCAGGATCAAGGGGTCGGTGGCCTGAAGGCCCCGGGTGCCAGCAGCTCATGTCTCTGTGGAGGCGTGGTCACGGGTGGCCGAGTGGGACATTGGCTGCGTGTTCCCCCCTGCATGACAACGAAGGGCACGCGTTACTTCCCGGGGCCATAGCGCCTCACGTCTTCCTCTCCCCTCACACCGTACATTTCCAGTTCATCCACAGTTTGCCCTCCGACGGTGCTGTGCTGCTTTGCGGTGTAGTGCAGGCGGGCCGTGTTACGTACTGCGTCTGGTTACCGAGTGGGGGCTTGTGGCAACTGGTGGTAGCGGTGGTGTTTTTAAAGATTCTATTTATTTATTTGACCAAGAGAGAGAGATCACAAGCAGGCAGAGAGGCAGGCAGCAGAGAGAGGGGGAAGCAGGCTCCCCGCTGAGCAGAGAGCCCGATGCGGGGCTCGATCCCAGGACCCTGAGATCATGACCTGAGCCCAAGGCAGAGGCTTAACCCACTGAGCCACCCAGGTGCCCTGTAACCTATGTTGTTGAGCAAGGTTTTTTATTGGTACAATCTTTCCAATAGCATTTACTCTCATTTACACAATGTCTCTGTGTCCCAGTTGGGTGATTCTCAGTATTTCAAACTTTTTCATCAGCTCAGACATGAGCTGCTGGCACCTGGGGCCTCAGGCCACCTACCAACTTAATTGATAAATGCTGTGTGTGCTCTGACTGCTCTGTGGACTGTCAGTCCACCCCACCTTCTCCTTCGGGGCT
>CM053604.1:950913-978945 GCA_028646535.1 Procyon lotor
GGGGGGGCAGGGCAGGGATTTCTTGAGATGGAGTCTGCTCCCAGTGACGATGCTGTGAGGGTTGTTGAAATATGACCAGGACGTAGAATATCGCATGACCTTTGTCGGTAAGGCGGCGTCGTTTGAGAGGACTGACCCCAGTTTGGAGAGCAGTTCTACTGTGGGTAAAATGCTACCAGAGAAGATCAGTTGCTGCAGAGAAATCATTTGGGAAAGGAAGAGTCAATCAGTGCAACAAATTTATTCTCTTGTTTTAAGAAACTGCCACAGACACCCCAGCCTTTAGCAACCCCCCTCCCCCCGCTGTGATCACATCGAGGTAAGACCCTCCACCAGCAGAAGGATTACAACTTGCTGAAAGCTCAGATGATGGTTAGCATTTTTTAATAAGTACAGTATTTGTATTTATAGTAACTTAAAAATGAAGTATTTTAAAATTAAGATATGTACATAATTTTTTAGATAAAATGCTATTGCATACTCAGTGTGCTACGGTGTAGTATACTGGGAAACCAAAAAGTTCATTTGACTGGCTTTATTGGTCGTGGTCTGGAGCTGAGCCCACGTTCTCTGAAGGTCTGCCTGCCAGAAGTGCCTTGCACAGTGTATTCCCACTTCTTCTGTGTGCTGTTATGTTACTCATTTTGCTTTTACATATGCTGTAAATACACGGTACAGTACTATTTTTGCCTTTGAAAGTCATCTTTTAGTGCAGTTCTTAAAAAAAGAGAAAAGACTGATTTTATTTTACTTGTATTACATTTTTAGGGCTCTTCATTTCTTCTTTTCATAGATCCAAGTTTCCATCTCATTCAAATTCTTACTGTCTAAAATACCTTCTGTAACGTTTCTTGTAGGTTAAATCTCCTGGCAATGAATTTCTTCAGTATTTATTTCTGTGAAAGTTTTTTCCATTATTTTTAGTAAGATATCTTTACTGGGTATAGGATTTTGACCTAACAGGTGCTGGTGGTGTTTCCCTTGTAGTGCTTAAAAAAATCACTCCACTGTCTTCTGGTTTTCATAGTTTTTTTTTGTTGTGGTGGCTGTTGTTTGTTTGTTTTGGGGTTTTTGTTTTTGTTTTCACAAGAAGCCTGGGGTGATTCTTGTTTTTCTGTATGTAGTGTCTTTTTTATCTCTGGCTCCCTTAAAGGTTTTCTCTTTTTGTTTTTAGCATCTGGAAGTGGTATCATGAGGAAGATTTGTTTTGTTTTTTTTGTTGTTTATCCTAATTAATGTTCTCTGTGCTCTTTGGATCTGTGGTTTGGTGTCTCATTCATTTGGGAAAGTTCTTAACCACCATTTCTTCCGCTCTGTTCACCTCTTGGTGGGATTCCAGTTACATGTATGTGAGAATGTTTCATACTATTTCACACTTCTTGGTTGTTCCCCAACCCCTTTTCTTTTTGTGTTTTACTTCAGGTGACTTGACCTGTCTTCAGATTCACTGGTTCTTTTTTTTTAAAAAGATTTTTATTTATTTGACAGAGAGAGAGATCACAAGTAGGCAGAGAAGCAGGCAGAGAGAGGGGGGGAAGCAGGCTCCCCGCTGAGCAGAGAGCCCTATGCGGGGCTCGATCCCAGGACCCTGAGATCATGACCTGAGCCCAAGGCAGAGGCTTTAACCCACTGAGCCATCCAGGTGCCCCAGGTTCACTGGTTCTGTAGTGTTCATTTCTCTGCTGAAATTACCTCTCTGATCCAGCAAGTTGTCCACCTTTTCTATTAATAGTCTTTAAAGTATTTAAGTCCCCTTTAGTTAATTCCAACACCTGCTTCATATTTGAGTCTTGTTTTGATGATTGCTCTGTCTCTTTGGAGTGTGGTTTGTTTTCTGCCCTTTGTGTCATTATACAAAATTGTAATTATTCTTCAAAGCCAGACATATTGTATAGGGTGGTAGAAACTGAAATAAATCACTTTTATACCTGGAAATGGACACAGTTTTCTTTCTACTAGGCCTTTAGTGCTGTTTACATTACTCTTGCTAAGAGTTGGCCTAGGTTTTAGGACTTGTTGTTGCTGTGGTTACTGTCAGTGTACTACAGCTTTCAAATTTCTGTAGCGATGTCTAGCATGAGGGTGATTTCCCAGAACTCTGTAATTTTTTTTATTCTTAAGATTATATTTTTTTATTTGAGAGAGCAAGAGCGAGCAAGAGAGAGAGAGAAAGTGAGCACACAGAGGCAGAGGGGGAAGCAGACTCCCTGGTGAGCAGGGATCCCGACACAGGACTGGATCCCAGGGTCCCCAAATCATGACCTTAGCCAAAGGCAGACCTTAGCCATCTGAGCCATCCAGGCGCCCCTGTAATTCTGTTTTAAGTCTTCGTACCCGTAACTATTCTTGGGCCCCTCCTGGTCCTAGTCTTCAAATAACTTTTAGGTGAAGCTCTTTTATTTGGACGTACATGGCAACTCTGAGTCCCAGGGTGTGTCCTGCTCAGGTCTCCTGTCCCTTCCTTGGTTGAAGTTGTGGGCTCGTTGCATAATTCTGCCCCTTCTCCGGGAGTTGACGAATGTTCACCAGAGCCCCTCCCTGTATAGGTTAAGGCTTTTGTTCCTTAGTGGGGATGGGGGGGGGGAGACCGGGTGGGGTTTCTTGCCCTTCCCACATGCCTGCTGCCCCCCTCCCTAATTTTTTTACTACCGGCCAGGATTTTTAGAGCTCTTTTGAGACCCTTTCAGTGATGCCCCGCTGGGTTTCCTGGAGAGGTTGCAGAGGGATGCAGATTTCCCCAGTTTCTGTGATTCCAGGGTATTGCTCGGTCTTCACAGTCATCTGTTCTCAACACCTCCCACCTCACCGTGGCTGACTGCGTCTGCCTCAGGCGAGCGTGTGCTCTGTCCGTGCAGGCAGTTCGTTTTCGCACGAGCTTGCTCTGCGACCTTAGTTTCCTGATAGGTTTGGGAAAAGTCGTGGACTTGAAATTAGTTGGTTTTCATTGTAGGTGTGGGAGCAGTGTTCCACGCCCACCCCCAGGTCTCTCCATCCTGGGGCAGAAGTCAGAAGTAACTATGTCTTGAGGCACGAAGGTTTATTAAGTTTAATGAAGTCCAGTTTATCAATTTTTTCTTTGATCGTTAGTGCTTTTTAGGGTCCTAAGAAATCTCTCTCTACCCTAAGGTTGAAATCTTTTGTCTACTTTAAGTAGAAGTCTTTTGTCTACCCCAAGGTTGGGAATATTTAAAAAAAATTTTTTTTTCTTATTGAAGTCCTATAATTTTAGCCTTTTTTTTTTTTAAAGATTTTATTTTTAAGTGATTTCTACTACCAACGTGGGGCTCTAACTTAAAATCCCAAGATCAAGAGTCACATGTTCCACCAGCTGAGCCAGCCAGCACCCCTATAATTTTTCCTTTTGTGTAAAGGTCTGTTACCCATTTCATACTAATTTTTACAGTGGTATTAGGTAAGGTTTGAGCTCTTGTCTTCCTCATATGGATTTCCAGTTGTATCATTTATTGAGAAGTCTTTTCTTTCCCAACTGAATTACCTTGTTCCTTTGTCAAACATTTCTTTTTTCAAAACTTGTTTATTGTTAAATACTGTAAAAGTACCTAAAATGAATGTGTAGCTTTACAAATTACTTGATTTGATCCCTAGTATAAGCATCATTCAGATGAAGAAATAGAACATTTTGGGGACGGTTACAATTCCCTTTCTTTCCCTTTGCAGGTATCCATGAAGCATACATTTCTAAATACTAAGTTTTGTTTGTTTTTGACTGATACATAAGTAGAGGTATACTACATACAGTCTTTGGTACTTGGCTTTTTTCATGCAGTAATATTTTTAAAAATTTATTTATTTATTTATTTATTTATTTATTTATTTGGCACAGAGAGAGAGATCACAAGTAGGCAGAGAGGCAGGCAGAGAGAGAGGGGGAAGCAGGCTCCCTGCTGAGCAGAGAGCCTGATGCAGGGCTTGATCCCAGGACCCTGAGATCATGACCTGAGCCGAAGGCCAAGGCTTTAACCCACTAAGCCACCCAGGTGCCCCAAGATTTGTTTTGAATTGAACTAGTTTGACCACTTTAATTGCTGAGTAGTGTTCCACTATATAAATAGACCTCAGTGTACTTATCCATTCTGTAGTTGATGGGTATCTGGGCTATTATTTCCAGTTTGGAACTGGTATGAATAATCTTGTACGTGTATCTTGGTGCATATAAAACTTAGTATCAGCAATAATATGTGTTAGAAGAGAAACTACTTGGTCATCATATATACATATTTTTGGGATGCCTGGGTGGCTCAGTAGGTTAAGCGTTTGCCTTTGGCTCAGGTCATAATCCCAGGGTCCTAGGACGGAGCCCTCTCCGTCTGCAATCTTCTGCTCATTCTCTGTCTCTCTCTCACTCAAAGAATTTAAAAATATCTTTAAAAAATACGTATGTGTGTGTTTTCAGTCTTAATGTAGTGCGCATCCCCCAGCATGGTTGTTCCTGTTTCCATTCCACCAGCAGTGCCTGAGTGTTCCCATTGTTCTATGTTTTTGCCTAAATTGTCACAAGTTCTTATTTTAGCTACTCTGCTTATTATTTTACTGTGATTTAATTTAACATTCCTTGATTACATGTGAACTTATCTTTTCATATGTTAATTGACCGTTTGGCTCTCCTTTTCTGTGAAAAGCCTGTTCAAGTCTTTTTCTCATTTATTTTCTCTTGAGTTTTATCTTTTTCTCATTTTTCTTTCTCACTTTCTTTTTTTAAAAAGTATTTATCAGAGAGAGAGAGAGCACTACACTTTTTTTTTTAAGATTTTATTTGTCAGATAAGGAGAGCACGAGTGAGCCTGTGCACAAACGGGGAGCCATAGGCAGAGGCAGAGGGAGAAGCAGGCTCCTTGCTGAGCGTGGAGCCTGCCTAGGGTCTCAATTCCAGGACCCTGGGATCAGGACCTGATCCAAAGTCAGATGCTTAACTGACTGAGCCGCCCAGGTGCCCCCACCTTGCCTAGGTTTGAATCCTTGCTCGATGCTCACTAGCATGGATAAGTTTTTTACACTCAGCATCTGAGTGTTTTCTTTAGTGAGGTGAAGATGGTACTGCACAAACAATATGGGCTGTTGGGGCGACTAGGGGCCACTGTTCATACCTAGGGAATTAGTATAGTGCCTCTGTACTGCAGATACTTTGTCCAAGTTGGCATGTAAAACTAACTATAGAAGTTTTAAATCTCTGTGTTAGAAGACTTTGGGGTTTAAAACAAACTTTGGTATGTAGAGCTATTGCCAGCTGTAGTCAAATTCTGATTTTCTAGCTGTTCTTTTTCCTATCTGTAAATTATTCTTTGCGGTTTCATTTTCCTTCTGCTGCCCAGGGTTGGATATTTTATTCTTTTTATTTTTTATTTTTTTATTTTTTTTAAAGATTTTGTTTATTTGACAGAAACACAGCGAGAGAGGGAACACAAGCAGAGGGAATGGTAGTGGGAGAAGCAGGCTTCCTGCCAAGCAAGGAGCCCAATGCAGGGCTCGATCCCAGGACTCTGGGATCATGACCTGAGCCGAAGGCAGATGCTCAACGACTGAGCCACCCAGGCGCCCCCCCCCCTTTTTTTTTTAAAGATTTTTATTTGTTTGAGAGCGAGAGAAAGCATGAGAAGGGGGAGGGTCAGAGGGAGAAGCAGACTCCCCACAGAGCAGGGAGCCCGATGTGGGACTCAATCCATCGACTCCAGGACCATGACCTGAGCCGAAGGCAGTTTCTTAACCAACTGAGCCACCCAGGCGCCCTGGATATTTTATTCTTAATTAGCACTCAGAGAAGATGGGAAAAGGGAGAAGTAGTGATACTCCAGCCCAGTACTGCCCACAGAAATGAATAGTAAGCGTCATATGTAAGTGTAAATTTTTCAGTGAGCATATTTTTTTTTTATTAAAGATTTTATTTATTTATTTGGCAGAGAGATCACAAGTAGGCAGAGAGGCAGGCAGAGAGAGGGGAGGAAGCAGGCTCCCCGCTGAGCAGAGAGCCCGACGCGAGGCTCAATCCCAGGATCCTGAGATCATGACCCAAGCTGAAAGCAGAGGCTTTAACCCACTGAGCCACCCAGGCGCCCCTTCAGTGAGCATATTATAAAAATAAAAAGAAATACATATACTCAATTTTACCTGGTATCTTTTACTTAGCCTTAAATAGGTTGCCACAATATTATTATGTCAGCATGGAATCAATGTAAAAATTATTACTGAAAAAAAAATTATTACGGAAATATTTACATTCCTTTTTTCATACTAAGTCTTTCAAGTCTGGTGTGTATTTTATGGTTGGGCACATTTGAGCTTGGACTTGCTGTATTTCAGGTGCACAGTAGCTGCATTTGGACAGTGGCTGCCACACTGCGTGTGCAGCTCTGGCTCTGTTGGTTTGGGGATTAACTTACAGCCATCTAAAATTGCACTGGACTTCACTGTTTTTAAAAAAAAAAACTTTTTGGGCAACACCTGGGTGGCTCAGTTGGTTAGGCATCTGCCTTTGGCTCATGATCCCGGGGTCCTGGGATCGAGTCCCACATCGGGCTCCCTGCTCAGCAGGGAGCCTGCTTCTCCATCTGTCCCTTACCCAGCTCTCTCTCTCCCTCTCTCTCTCTCTCAAATAAATAAATAAAATCTTAAAAATTTTTTTTTATTGAGGTATGATGACATACAACATTGTATTAGTTTCTGGTGTACGATATAATGACTGATTCAATATTTGTATGTATTGCAATATGATCACTGTAGTAAGTCTAGTATCTCATCATACATAGTTAACAATTTTTTTGTATCAGTTTTAGGTTCACAGGAATATTGAGCAGTAGTAGGTACAGGGAGTTCCCATGTCGCCCTCCCCCATCCTCACAGATGCACATGCTCCCACGCTGTCAGAATCCCCCACCTGAATGGGACATTTGTTAGAGTTGGTGAACCTGCATTGACACATCGTCATCACCCAGAGTCCATAGTTCCCTCTGGGGGTACTCGGGTGTTATACATTTTATGGATTTATCATTATACAATGTGTACTGACAGGTATCCCATTACTAGGGTGTGATACAGAGTAGTTTCACTTCCCTAAAAATCTGTGTGCTCCATCCCCACCCCCCACCCCCCCGGCCCGTAACAACGGATCTTTTTACTATCTCTGTAGTTTCACCTTTTCCAGAATGTCCGGTAGATGGAATCACATAGTATGTAGTTTTTCACATTGGTTTCTTTCTCTTAGTCATGTGCATTTGAAGTTCCATGTCCTTTCCTGACTTGATAGCTCTTTTCTTTTTAGTACTGAATCATTTTCCATTGTCTGGATAGATCCTACTTTACATCACCTTCTGAAGGACATTTTGGTTAGTTCCAAGAAATTTTGAATAAAGGTGCTAAAAACATTCCTGAGCAAGTTTTTGTGTGGATCAAAGTTTTCAGCTCTTCTGGGTAAATACCAGGGAGCATGATTGCTGGATCATATGGTCAGAGTATGTTTAGTTTTGTAAGAAACTGCCAAACTCTCTTCCAAAGTGGCTGCACCACGAGCCGTGGGTGAGAGTTCCTTTTGCTTCACATCCTCGCCAGTGTGTCCCGGATTTTGGCCGTCCTAATAGGTGTGATGTGGTATTCTGTTTTCATCAGTGTTGTTAGTTTCTGTTTTTTGGGATTTTTTTAGCTTACTACATAGCTCACATTTGTGGCTTGCATTGTTTTTTAGAAAGAGCTGGGGTGGACAGCTCTGAAGGAGTGGAAAAGGAAGGAAAAGAGGCTGTTAGTAGGTAGACGTGGAAGTGTGATCCCGAGGAGGGTGCTTTGTTTCTTGAGCCTAGTAGTAACAGTGTGCTCGTATCCTCATGGAGATGGTGCAGGAAAGAAGGAAAGATCGATGACCCGGAGAACGGAGGGGACGCTCCATAGACCAGAGTCCTCAAGCAGATGGTAGGGCTGGTGCCTGGATGGAGGCTTCCCCTAGGCGAGGAGGCGTGTGGTGGGCAAGCACGCCGAAGGGCACAGTGTCAGGCGGATGGCGTGGGGCCTTGTGGGCACACCCTGCCAGTGGGTCTTCAGACATAGCGCTGGGCCTCCATGTCCCCCACCAGCGGGTTGTGTGCCTACGCACCTTCCTTCATTCTGCAGCACGGAGTGTTGTCATCGTCTCTAAATATTGGCAAAGTTTGAGCGAGAGGCCTCTGGTCTTCCCCTTGTTGGGAGCCCTGCGGAGACCAGAGCTTTGAGGGGCACCTGCTCATCCGGCCAGGGTGCCCCAGTGACGCACACCTGCTCCGTGCGTCCCGCCCGCTGCCGCCACCTGCCCACTGCCACCCGCCCGCGCAGGTCCTTCGTGCGGAGGGCTCTCCTCTGCTTCCCCTCTGCCTGATCTCCGCGTCTCTGCTCCCATTCTTGTCCGTCGCTTGTCAGGAGGCACCTGCCCTGTTCTTCTAAACTCTTAGCCCTTTGTGAAAGTTTCTGTGCCTCCTTATTCTGACTCATCTCCTGACCTCAATGTTAGTGAAGTCTGTATTTATGAGAAGTTGAGGATTCCGTAAAAAGCAAGTACTTTCTGTTGCTATTATTAGGCTAGCATTGGTAGCTAATTGCTATTAGGCTAGTCTCCGGTTTGGCTTTCCAGGGTCCAAGTGGCTCCCTGTAGCCAGGTGAGTGGTGGGATGGCAATGGGGAGTGGGCTGGACGGTGGGGGCCACCCCTGGCCTGACCGCCGGGTTTGCAGGGTCGTACCGATGATGGGCTTGCCACGTGTGTGGGTGGCTGGCTACCTTTGGGGTCACCTCAGGTCACTCGGTTTTCAGTTGTTGCCTATCCCACTTAGGGTTTCTTTCTTCTTCTTTTTTTTTTTTTTTAAGATTTTATTTATTATTTGACAAAGAGAGACGCAGTGAGAGAGGGAACACAAATGGGGAGTGGGAGAAGGAGAAGCAGGCCTCCCGGCGAGCAGGAAGCCCAATGCGGGGTCGATCCCTGGACCCTGGGATCATGACCTGAGCTGAAGGCAGATGCTCAGTGACTGAGCCACCCAGGCGCCCCCCGCCACCCTTAGGGTTTCCGATTCCAAGCCTTTCCCAGCCTCTGCTCTATCTATGTGTCGTCCCCCTCCCCGCCCCCTGGTGATTTGTGGGTATTGCTGTAAAGACCATTAGCACCCTATACAAAATGACTGGTTACTGGGACTTTCAGGTTTTAAAGGGGGTGCAGACGTAGCCAGAGAAGTTGGTAGTATTTTGATATCACCTTGTTATTTGAACCTAGATTATTTGTATTTTAAAAATCAGGGAAGACAAATGTAAGAAATATATATTTCCAGAGCTGTAAGTCTTTTTTTTAACTGTGTGATTTGTTGCTATTAATAAATTCAAGTTATTTTTCTCCTTTGCCATATGGAGCTTGAATGCAGAGACCTGAAGTATTTTGTAAATATTTGAACGTGTGAATGGCTGTGCTGTGGGCGGGCAGAGCAGCGGGGCAGCAGCGGCCCTGGCGCCCTGGCCAGCTCCAGGCCGGCTCAGACAGTCTTCCCTTCGGATAAGTAGGGTCAAAACAAACAACAATCACAGTGTTGACCAGACACGGAACATGACTTCATCTGTAGCAGGTACGTACTTAAGACCATTGTAGGTGACTCTAGCTCTGGTCGATGGCCAGTACCACTGCGCCTTCCTTCGTGCACAGGGCCGCTGGCCCTTCGCAGGCAGGCCAGTTCAGCAGGTTGGCTTGCAACTTGCAATTATAAGAAGAAAAGATTGGGGTGCCTGCGAGGCTCAGGCGGTTAGGTATCCACTCTTGCTTGATTTCACCTCAGGTTGTGATCTCAAAGTTGTGAGATTGAGCCCCTTGCTGGGCTCCATGATCAGCCGGGAGTCGGCTGGAGATTCTCTCTCTCCCCTTCCCTCTCTCTCCTGCTCACACACGTGCACTCATTCGCTCTGTCTCTCTCTCTCTCAAGTTAATAAATACATTTAAAAAAAAAATGGTTGCAGGTTTTTTAGGCTTTCTGTTTTTTTTTTTTAAAATATGTAAACTGTAAGTAAATCCTAGAGAAAACTCAGTTCCACATTAGCTATAAAAAGGATGCTATAATAATGTAATAATGGGATCATATATAATTAATGTTTATTGAGTTTTTAGGAAACACCTTTGAAATCTATGAATTGATAAATATTTATCCTGCGATTATATAAATTGCATGTTGCAAATACTTAAGGTAATTTTACACATAACTTATGATTCTGTTACAGATTTTTTTGGTAACTAATTGGAAGAGAGCATAAGTATTAATGTTAATAATTATGTCCCAAGCAGTACCACTTACTTAAAGAACTTGCACATGCTTTGGGAAATTATTTTTAGAGCTAGAGATAAGCCTAGCAAGGAAATGCATTTGGTATCTTTTTTTTTTTTTTTTAAGATTTTATTTATTTATTTGACAGAGAGGAGAGAGATCACAAGTAGGCAGAGAGGCAGGCACAGAGAGAGGGGGAAGCAGGCTCCCCGCCGAGCAGAGAGCCCAATGTGGGGCTCGATCCCAGGACCCTGAGATCATGACCTGAGCTGAAGGCAGAGGCTTCAACCCACTGAGCCACCCAGGCGCCCTGCATTTGGTTTCTTTTATTACACATACACATGAGCCACAAAGGATAGCTTATACCAGACTAAAAAACCAGTTTACTCAGAAAGGGTAAAATATCTTACATCATAGGTGTAGAAATCAGTTGTTGGTGGCATTCTCAAGTAGTTTTAGCAATATTGCCAATTTAGGAATAAGTACATTTCCTTGTGGAAAAATTTGTGTTACAACATAGCATCTTACGTAAGATTTTTATAAAAATCTATTTTATGGATGTGTAGGAGATGGGGAATGACATGTGTTTAGTGTTTATTCTGGTACATTTATTTTTTTAAGAATATTAATGAAATCAGACTGGATTTATCCTCCTGCCTTAAACAACTAAAGGGACAAGGGAGGGGTGTCTGGGGGGCTCAGTGGGTTAAAGCCTCTGCCTTCGGCTCAGGTCGTGATCTCAGGGTCCTGGGATCGAGCCCCACATCGGGCTCTCTGCTCAGCGAGGAGCCTGCTTCCCCCTCTCTCTCTGCCTGCCTCCCTGCTTGTGATCTCTCTCTCTGTCAAAGAAAGAGAGAGAGAGAAAGAGAGAGAGAGAAGAGAAAAGAAAAGAAAAGAAAGGACAAGATATCTCAAACAGCAGTGTTGCCTCATTGGACAGCGGGCACTGCAGGACAGTGATCCCTGAGAGACAGAAAATAAACAAGTGTAAGGTTGGCCAAGCTAACTATCTGGAGAGAATTTGGGGGCCATGGTTTAGGAAGAAAGGAGGGAATAGCCCAAAGAGACCTGGTGGTTTCCTTGGGTTGAGGAAAGCAGCTGAAAACTCGGGGAGGCCAAAGTGAATTTGCAGGGCAGAGTACCAGATAAGAGAGGGCTGCGAAAAGAAAAAGAGAGTTCTGGAGAGCCACACAGAGTTCTCCTTGAATATTTAGCTGGGTATCGATAAGCACATACACGTTTGGAAGCTCATGTATCAGGGAAAGAACCCAGGAAGTAAGTAGTGGAACAGTCTTTGCAGCTCGTACAGGGCCCCAGGCATGCGCTCCCTCCAGCCTGAGTGGGAAGACCTTGTAACACACAGTGCACTCACAAGGGTATTGCCTCAGTAGTGGGAAAGATTAAAGGTGCTCGGATCCTGGGAGCATCTCTCCACCTGCCAAATAGGATGCTGCCTGATTCACGATTCACTTAATAAAGCCGAATAGATCTAAAAAAAAAAAAAAAAAAAAAAAAGCTCGGATCTTACCTCCTATATAGGCAGGCCTTGAAAGGACCAGACTCTTCCTAAATAAGCTACCTATGTCCCACAACAAAGCCCAGAAATATCTGAAAGAGTAAAACAACACCCATTACCTAACACAGTTAAATTCCCAGTGTTTACTACCAAATCAGAAATCATCAGGCATGCAGAGACAGAAGCAAGCAAATACAGTCCACGAAAGGTTCAAAATAAATAAAAACAGATTCAGACATAACACATATAGTAGAATAATTAGATATTAACACAGTTGTTGCTACATTCTGCATATTCACGAAAATAGAGGAAAGCAGGAACATGTTAAGAAAAAATACAGAATGTCAAAAAGCCCGAATGAACTTCTAGAGTTGCAGACTGCCTGTCTGAGATGAAAAATACATTACATGAGGCTTAGTAACAGATTAGACACTGCAGAAGGAAAGATTAGTATACTTGAGGAGATAGCCATAGAAGGTTTCCAGAAAGAACCATGGATGTCAGTGAGCCTTGAAAGAACTTCATTCACATGGCCCACTGCATGTATAGGTGTCATTGGAGTCCCTGAAAGAGAGAATGGGCATGGCGAATATGGAAAGATATTTGAAGGAATAATGGTTGGAAAACGTACAATTTGCTGAAAGCTATAAACCCACAAATCCAAGAAGCCCAGTAAGCCTCAGGCATAAGAAAGATGAAGAAAACATACCACAACACGTCATCACTGTTTCACTGAAAACAATGGTTAAAAGAAAAATGCGGTCAGAGAAAACATGCATTACATATTGAACAATGACAAAAGATAGCAAACTTCTCATGAGAAACAATGCAAGCTAGAAGGTGGAAAAAGAACAACTTTGAAGTATGAAAAGGGAAAAGCATAACCTAGAATTATAAACCAACAAAAATATCTTTCAAAAGTGAAGATGAGATAAAAATTTTTCAGATGTTAAAAGCTGAAAGAATTCATGGCCAGTAGGTCTTCATCACAGGATATGGTAAAGGAAGCCCTGACCTAGGAGAAATGACACCAGACTGCAGTCTGGGTCTATGCAGAGAAAGGAAGGACACTGGACATTGTAACTGTGTGGGGAAAATACTTTCTCTATTACCTTAAAATGCAACTGTCTTTTTCAAGCAAAAACAATGGAGCGCATGGCTGGCTTAGTCCATAGAGTGTGCAACTCTTGATCTTGGTCGTGAGTTCCGGCCCCACTTTGGGGGTAGAGGTTATGTAAAAATAAAATCTTAAGAAAAAACTCTTAAAAAAAAAAAAAAAAAGCAAAACCAACAACACATAATAGGGCTTATATGTAGAGGTAACATCTGACAAGAGTATCACCAAGGCCAGGAGAGGGAGCGTAGGACTCTTGTGTGCACAGTCATAAAGCCTTACTTGATGGCTAATTGTGGTAGGTTAAAATGTACACTGTCACGGTATGGTACTAGCACAAAAACAGACACATAGGTCAGTGGAACAGAATAAAGAACCAGAAATGGATCTTCAACTCTATGGTCAACTCATCTTTGACAGAGCAGGAAAGACTATCCAGTGGAAAAAAGACAGTCTCTTCAACAAATGTCCAATGTTGGGAAAATTGGACAACCACATCAGAAGAATGAGACTGGACCATTTCCTTACCCCACGCACAAAAATAGACTCAAAAGGGATGGAAGACTTCAGTGTGAGGCAGAAACCCATCAGAATCCTTGAGGATTTTGGCAGCAGTGTCTTCGACCTCGACTGCAACAACTTCTTCCTAGACTTCTTGCCAAAGGCATAGGGAACAAAAGTAAAAATGAACTAATGGGACTTCATCAAGATAAAAAGCTTTTACACAGCAAAGGAAACAGTGGGCAAAACCAAGACAACCAGCAGAATGGGAGAAGATATTCGCAAATGACACATCAGATAAAGGGCTAGTATCCAAAATCTCTAGAGAACTTATCAAACTCAACATCCAAAGAAATAATCCAATCAAGAAATGGGCAGAAGATAAGAATAGACATTTCTCCAAAGAAGACATAGAAATGGCCAACAGACACGTGAAAAAGTGCTCAACATCACTTGGCATCAGGGAAATACAAGTGAAAAACACAGTGAGATACCATCTCACACCAGTCAGAATGGCTAATATTAACGAGTCAGGAGATGACATATGTTGGTGAGGATGCGGAGAAAGGGGAGCCCTCTTACACTGTTGGTGGGAATGCAAGCTGGTACAGCCACTCTGGAGAACAGTATGCAGGTTCCTCAAAAAGTTGAAAATAGAGCTACCCTACGACCCAGCAGTCGCACTACTGGGTATTTACCCTACAGATACAAATGTAGTGATCCAAAGGGCACATGCACCCCAATGTTTATAGCAGCAATGTCCACAGTAGCCAAACTATGGAAAGAGCCCAGATGTCCATCGACATACCAGTGGATAAAGAAGATGTCGGGTGTGTATCCAGCCAGCTATCTATCTATCTATCTATCTATCTATCTATCTATCTAACACCTGCACACAGTGGAATATTACGCAGCCATCAAAAATTGAAACCATGCCATGTGCAATGATGTAGATGGAACCAGAGGGTTAGCGAAATAAGTCCATCAGAGAAAGATAATGATCATATCTTACATGTGGAATTTAAGAAACAAGGCAGAGGATCATAGGGGAAGAGAGGAAAAAAAATAAAACTAGATGGATGAAACCAGAGAAGGAGACAAACCATAGAGACTCTTAATCTCAGAAGACAAACTGAGAGTTGCAGGAGGGGAGGTAGGTGGGGGAATGGGGTAGCTGGGTGATGGACATTGGGGTGGGCACGTGTTGTGGTGAGCACCGGGTGTTGTGTTAAGACCGAGGAATCACAGACCTGTACCCCTGAAACGAATAATACATTATATGTTAATAATTTTTTTAAAAGTACATTTGACACTAAAGCAAACACCCAAAAGGAAAAGTATAGTTTACAGTCCAACAAAAGATAAATTAGAATCATAAAAACTACTCGACTTTTAAAAAGTAGAAAAAGAAAAAGAAAAGCGAATGGGTCACTAGAAAAATAATTAGGTGGTAAGTTTAATAATAAACTTAACTGTATCTTGTAATTGTATTTGATATAAATGGTCTAAACATGCCAATTTTAAAACATTGTGAGATTGGAAAAAATCAAGACCCAATTATATGCTTTCTGCTTAACAGACTTTTTTTTTTTTAAGATTTTATTTATTCATTAGAGAGAGAGGGAACACAAGCAGGAGGAGGGTGAGAGGGAGAAGCAGGCTCCCCCCTGAGCAGGGAGTCAGATGCGGGGCTTGATCCCAAGACCCTGGGATCATGACTTGAGCCAAAGGCAGATGCTCAACGCCTGAGCCACCCAGGCACCCCTCTGCTTAACATACTTTAAATATAAAGATGCAAATAGGCTGAAAATAAAGTGATGTGGAAAGATACGTTTTGCTTATGTAAGTGAGAAGAAAGTTGGAGTGGCTATGTAGGTATCAGAAAAACAGACACTAGAGCAAAGAATATTAGTAGGGCTAAAGAGAGTAATTTCATACTGATATAGGGGTCAGTTTTTCAAGAGGACATAACAGTCCTAAATGTGTTTGCACCTAATAGCAAAGCTCCAAAATATGTAGACAAAAAATTGATAGGACTTCAAGAAAAAATAGACAAATACAAATTATGGTTGGAGATTTTAAGACCTCTCAGTGATTGATAGAACAAGTAAACAGAAAGTCACTGAGGTTATAGAAGACGAATGACACTGTTAGCCAACTTGGCCTGACAGGACTTTCTAGAGCCCTGCTCTGCAACAGCAGCATGCTTACACATTCAAGTAAATGTCGAACAGTTACCAAAATAGACCATATTCTGAGCCATGGAAGTCTCGATTAAGAATTAAAATTGTACAGAGCAGCTCCTCTGACTACGTGTATTGTAATAGAAGTCACTAGCAGAAAAGCACACACATGAGGAAACCATACGACACGTTAACAGCTCATGAACCAAAGAAGAAATGAAGAGGGTGGTTAGGAAGTGTTTTGCACCTCATGAGAATGAAAACACAGCATATGCACGCTCGCAATGCGCTGCCAGTGCACTGCTTACAGAGAGACCTCCAGCACTCACCGCGTCTTCACGCAAGAGGAGGGGCTGGACGATGACTTCCACCACGAGAAGGTAGAAAATCAGAGAGCCAGTTATACCCCAAGTAACCGCAAAAACGTAAATCATACCATAAAAATAAAAATCAATAAAACAAACATTTTTTAAAATATGGAAAATCCGTAAGACCAAAGCTCATTTTTTTTATTTTAAAGTAGGCTCCACACCCAATGTGGAGCCGGCTCGGGGCTCGAACTCACAGCCCTGAGACCATGACCTGAGAGCCACCCAGGTGCCCCCACTTACGTACACTTCCAGAAGTTGCAGAGTAACGGAGAGGCACAGAGCTCAGTCCAGTGGTCCCCTGTGAGGGGGCAGGAGGAGACCAGGGGGAGGGGGGGGGCCGAGAGGGGCACAGGGAAACTTGGAGGCAGTGGCAGTGTTCGTTATCTTGATTACTGTGGTTTCACAGGTGTGTGTATATATGTCCGTACTCTTCCGACGGCATTCTTCAGCCTTCTTCAGCTTCAGTACCTGTTTGTACTTCAGTACACCTGTAAATGCTTTTAAAAGAACCCGCGGAGTTTATTATTTGTACTTCCCATTTAATCACAGGCAGGAGAGTAACCCTGCGGTGAGGCACCAGTGTTTGGTTGATTTGAATTTTCGTTGCGCGCGTTTCTTGTGCTCGGTTTTTGCTCCGTCTGAGGAAGGCGTGCGGAGTAGAAGTTGCCGCCCTCGACAAGACCAGCTTCAGACTTGGGCACACTGGTCGGGCGTCGAAAAGTCTTGACTTTGGTTCGGGACGTTGTGGGCCCTCTCTCCCTGGATCATCTGGGCTGGCGCGCGGCTTCACACCCCAGCTGCGCCGGTGGCCCGAGGCACACGTCCAAGTGGGGCCTGGTCTCTGAGGGTCCCACTGGTGCGGAGCAAGCCCGGCACGTTGCTTGGTGGGTTAGCACAGACTTCGTGCGTTCAGCATCTAAAGCGAAGCCTTGGTTCTTGCCGCCGGCCCCGTCTGTCAGGCCGTGTCTGGCACCCCCGTGGTTGGCCGGCCCAGGCGGTCGGACCTGTCCTGTCACGTCCGCGGGTCCTTCGGCAGGCGAGCCCCGCGGCTGTGCGTTCAGCCTCCTGAGTGCCACCGCTCTGTTCTGCGCGGCCCGTCGGCGCTGGGACCTGCCGGAGTTCATCTGGACACCGTACGGTTTCGGAGATGCCGACTGGTTCCTCGTCCCAGCCCCGGTGCCCTGCCCCGCCCCTGTCCCCTTGCCCCCGCAGCGCCCCGGCCTGCCTCCTGCCCCTCCGGCGAGCACGGCCGCGGCTTCTGCCAGCAGCGCCCCTCTCCCGGTCTGCACGCCGCCCCGTCGGATTCTGCTGGGCCTGAGCTTCGCCTCCCCCTTGTCGCAGTGGTCCCCGTGGCTCTGCTCTGTAGCCCCGTGGACGGCAGGGCTGCTGTCTGAGTTCACCCGTCTGATGTCTCTCCGGAGCCGGCAGGCCCTTGGGGCTGCTCACCGTGGCTTTTGTGATCTAACCTGTCAGGATGCCCCGCGCAGCGTGTATTTCAAATGTTTACGGCAGAGGGCCTCGTCATCTCGAGTTCTTCCCTGCCCTCGGTCTGAGGAAGACTTGTTTCTGCCTGTCCTCGTCCATTTGTCCGCAGGGTCTGCTTCCTCAGCTGCCTACCAGCTCTCCCTGAGCTCCCGTGCCCCTCTGTCTCTTCCCCACACACAGCCTCGCCGCCCCGAGAGCGCTTCCTCCTGCCCCGGGGCCTTCCTGCCTGCTCTCAGGAACGTCCCTCCTCGCAGGTTCCACCAGCGCCAACATTGGCTGTCTCCTGGAGCGAGTTCTCACTGCCCCAGCCCCAGCCCCTCCTGCCCCTCCTGCCCCTCCTGCCCGCTCTATGTCTTTTTCCTTCTGAGTGACCACTGTCTGACCTTTGGTGTTTTTTCCTTATCTGTCTTGTAGGCTTTGTCTTTAACAGGGATACTGGTTCCCTGTGGGCGAGGAACTTTGTTTTAGGTATTGCTGTGTTCCCAGTGCCTGGACAAGTGCTTTGGCACATGACGGCTCCCAGTAAATACTGCACAGACAGGCTGACCGGTGGGCGGATGGACAGATGGTCTGGAGCTGAACTGGTCACCTGTGGTCAGCTGTGGCTCCTCCGATCTCTGGCTCGGAGACCTTGTAACCTTGAAGCCCGGCAGCTCCTTCTCTGAGTAGAAGGGTGGCCTAGAAATATCTGAAGGCTATAGCTGTTCTCTTGATGTGGGGTTTTTTCTAGGCTGAGGGGCAAGAGATGGCTTCACATAGGGTTGAATCAGTGTGATTTTGGAAATTGTCTAATTTCCGCATCTTGGATGTCTTGGGACAGAGAAGGATCTCTCACCGTATGCCGTGGTTTGAGGGGTAGTCTGGAACTTTCTAGAATAGCACTCACTGGGAAATAGTACTCGGTTCCCTCGCCTCACAGCCCAGACATTCAAATGGCTGCTGAGCTGGGTTTGGTTAAATCCACGGAAGCTGCGCATGTGACGGGCGTAAGCAGTTTTGGTCCCTGGGTTGTAAAAGCAGGGAAGAATGTACGGGCGAGTCTTAGTGGTGCCATTATTCACTCTTTTAGTTATTCGTTCGTTCATTTATTCATTCAGCCCCACTGCGTAAGCACCTGACCATCTGCCAGCCATCCTGGGCTTTAGAGACGCAGCCTGTGGCCTTTTGGGAGCGCTCGTTCAGCTGTGGGGCTGGCCGTGGGAAGGCACACTTGCAGTCCGGCTGACAAGCCCGGCCAGAGACCTCTGTGAGCCTGGGTGCAGGGAAACAGGGAGAGCTGTGGGCCGAGGGAACAGCAGGGCTGCTGGCTGGGCACGGCTGGGTAAGGTGTCGGGGGCGCCTCTGGGTGGAACCGGAGACTTTGCAAAATACTTTGAGGTTCCAGCCTGAATAACCTTGACGTCGGTCCTGGTCCACCTTTGCACCCGCTGTGTCCCGTGGCTGGGGACGGCAACGGAAGCCTGGGGGGTGTCTGTTGCCTTGATCCCAACACGTGCTCTGGCTTGGAACCTTGGCAGAGTTGTGCCTGGCTTCCTGCTCACCTGCTGCCCAGGTGACCTTCTCTTGAGCCTCTCTCCAGGATTTGCAGGACGGTTCCTCTGTGCAGATGACCCATCTTGGGCTCACACTGATTTGGAGTAAAGTCTTGGCCCCTGCTTGCTGACCTTGTGACTCCAGGCCTGTTTTATTCATTCATTCATTCATTTATTTATTTACCTATCCATTTATTTACTCACTTATTTTTTCCAGGCCTGTTTTAAATCTGTGAAACTTGTGTGTTTTTGAGGCTCATTTTCCGTTTCTGATAGGGTGACTGATACTCTTTTGAAGAGAATCTAGGGTAATGATCTTGCCTGTTACCTGTTTGAAAAAGCAGACATTGAAATTGGGCAGCTGGGGATGAGGTGGGCAGAACTGCTGAGCCTGCCGGGGCCAGGTCTTGGGTGGTGCTGATGCCCCCGGGGCGTCCCGCACGAGGTTGTGGTCTGCACACGCCCCCCGGGATGCCGGCCTTGGGTGTGAGCCCTCACGTGCACACAGCTCTGGAGTAGTGGCTTCACACTCTGCCGGCAGTCAGGAGTGCTGGTGTCGCGTGCAAACACATACTTCTGGGGGGTAGGGAAAGTAGTGTCGTCCGGGCCAAGTGGCTGATCGGACAGTTTCTAACTCTCAGTAAGACGTTCTTGATGGTCCTCTTTCCTCAAAGTCTTACGAGTTTCTGATTTATTGGTTACAATTTTATTTAACAAAGTCCTTACTGTTGTGTAAACATATGCGTACATTATAGATTTAAAACTATAGTGTATTTTAAATGATCTTGGCTTTGTGGATCATGTTTTGAAAATAGAAACTTTTTTTTTCTATTCCAGACTCCTTTTAATTTTGGCATGAATCACAGAACACCACCCTACCCCGCCGGGGATTATTGTCTTCTCTGCAGAAGTGAGCGGAAAGACTCCTCATTCTTCGAGAGTGGAATTAAGACTGCGAGCAAATTGGCCCTCTCCATGGCCCCCAAGGGCAACAGCGTGCTGCACCTGCCCCTGTGGGTGTGCCCGGACTGCCGGCGGACCGTGGAGAAGGAGGAGCGGCACAGTGGCCCTGACCAGCCGTCGGTGAGTGCCCGGCCGAGGGCGCGTGGGCTTCTCAGCTTGCTTACCGCAGGGCTCGGTGCACAGGGAAATCATTCATCAGGGTTAGTTTTCTGGAAGGAAACCCCTCTCGCGCCATCTTCTGGTCCCTTGCTCCGCCCTCGGGGGTCTTCCTCCTGGTTTTCTGTCCATGCCCGTAGCACGTATCGGGGACCTGCCTTCCTTGGTCTCACGACTTGGTCACCAAGCTTAGAGCGCTCAGAGGATGTGTTTTGGGTTTTTTTAGTCTGGCCTCAAGATGTCTTTGGCAGTGCAGTTTGCTGAAAAGCTCAGAGGCTGTTAGAGTGTTTGGTTCTGGCCGGTTCCATGTGCTGGTAACTCAACCTGAAATTTTTTCCCGGATGTGGTTCTCAAGTCTGGGTTTCCTCACCCTGTTTTTCCTTGATTTCTTGCCTCAGCTGGATGGAGTCATTCTCGAGCTCTTCAGGCTTACATGGGAAGGCCCTGCCTCAGTCTGCTCTTTGGCTCAGAAGTCTATTAGCAGCTGTGGGCCTGAAAGGGCTTTGAGTCTGTTCTTTAGGTTCTAGAAGGACTTGGCTTCTGCAAGTACGTGAGGCCTCACATTTTAGGGCTTTCCTGTTCCTGTTCTTTCTGCCTGTGAGCGGCTGTTTTCTGAGCTCTTGTCTTCCGACGCCTCACCGCCCGCGGCCGCCAACAGTGCGCACTGGCCCCACGCGCTCTCGTGCCCGGGGACTACGGCCAGGCCGCGTGCTGCCCGGGGAGTTGCCGGGGCTCTGCTGCGCGGTGGGAGTCTCCCTCCTCTCCGGTGTCACTGGTCCCCCTCTAGGGGTTCTAGAAGGCAGTGCCCGAGTCACTTGTCCGAGTTGGACAAGACGGCGTCGTTTATTGGGATAAAAATTGACTGCGTGCCCCCTTGCCCTGCGTATTCTCCTCAGCACAGCCAGCTGCTTCAGTTCACTTGTGCCCCTCCCTGGACTAGGTGCTCCGCAGGGGGCGGCGGGCCGTGTGCATTTGCTACCCCGGAGCCGGGCCAGCCCCACCTGCTTTAGGATCCCCGCTATCTGAGCTAGTGAATGAGTGGACATGGCAATGAGTAAACCGGGGAGCCCCTCAGTAGGATTGAGAAGATTGCACAGTCATTCTGGAGTGTTTCACCCTTTTACTGTTTTACTTTGTTTCCTTTCCGGGGCCCCCGGAAGGTGGCAGTGCGTGCGGCCCTCTCGCCCCCCTCGGCCGTCCAGCTTGCCTTCTCCGGGGTGGGGGGCCGCTCCGCGCTTGCAGCCCAGGCTGCGTGTGCGGGAGGGGCCGCCGTCGTCCAGCCTGCTTTGGGAGGCCTCCCGGGAGCTGTCCCGCCGCAGGGGCGGCCTTGCCCCCTGCCTGCCCGCTTGGCCTGGCTCTGCCGCCTTGTCAGCTGAGGCTTTCTCTCGCCGCGGCAGTGACGGCACCGCAGACCAAACGGTTGCCCACGTCTGTCCACGTAGACCTTCTGCTACTTTTGTAAAGTCGGTGCCTCTGTTCAAGCTGGCTGAAATTGCTGGCCTTTTTAAAAAAACGGGAGAAAATTTACATCTAGTAAAATTCTTTTGAAATATGTATATATAGTTCAGTGAGTTTTGACAGATTTTACAATTGTGTAACCACCACTACCTGAGTGAAGATGTAGAACATTTCCATCAGCCCAAAAGTCCCCTGGTCACGTTGGTAGCCTCCCCGCCCGCTTGTAACCACTGACCTGATTTTTGTCCCATGGTTTTGCTTTTTCTCGAGTGTCACGTAGACGCCTTCAACTGGGCTTGATGCTTTTGAGAGCTGTGCATCAGTAGCTCGTTCTCCCCATTGCTGCATAAATTGTAGAGATGGACCCTGCCTCGTGTATCCGGTCCCACCGACAGATGTTTGGGCCATTTCCAGATTCGGACTGTTCTGCATAAAGCTGTATGAAGCTTGTACCCGTCCTTCTCTGGACATTCTTTCTACGTGTTGCTGGGCGATTTGCTTTTGTTGGTTAAGGACTTCTCATCTGTGCTTATGAAGGATGTTTGCCTGAAGTCTTCTTGTCTTTAATGTCTTTCAGGGCCTCCTAAGATGAGTTGAGATGTGTTCCTGCTCCGTCTCTTTTTTGGAAGAGTTTGTGTAGACTTGGTATTAGTTCTTCCTTCAGCGCCGTTGGCTCTGGGTTTCTGTTTCTCTCAAGTGGCCCAGCGGATGCCGAGCCGTGCGTGGGAGAGCCCACGGACCTGGGGTGCAGCTGCTCGGCGGTCGCCCCCGCCGTGCACTGGGGTCTGGGCCACCTCGGTCAGCCCTGGAGCTGCCCGGCCTGGCTCTTGTTGCACCCCCCCACCCCACTCGTTTCTCTGGTGACTTGTGTGAACCGCGAGGGGGTCTCCCCTCAGTTCGGTCACCTTTCTGTGGCGCTGGGCCATGCTTAGTCCCCTTCAGCACAAGCCTCCCCCTGTGGTATTTTCCCTGCCCGGCTCCCTGCAGCCCCTTGCCCCATTCAGCCTGAACCTGGGGTGGCCTAGTGCCTGGAACATCAGGTGTGGCAGTGATCCTGCCCACCCCCCATGATACAAGCCGGGGTCTGCCAGTGTCTCTAGGGACCTTGGGTGGGACACACCCCCTCCACCTCCCCGGGGCGGCTGGCCTGTGTCTTTCTCCCGTGGTGGAGAGCTTGGTGCCCTCCTGTCCGTGGATCGGGTCTGTGGCCCAGGCGGAGGGCACCTGGCACCCCCACGGCAAACGCTGCTTCCTCCCAGAGCACGGCCGGGCCCAGCAAGGTCACACTGGCCACACTCAGCCTTTAAGGGCTCTCGTTACAAGCGTCGTTGTTTTCTGACACACTTCAAAGGCTGTGTTCCTTCCTCTGCGGTGCGTGTGTCCCCTTGTCCTCAGAGGGTCTCCTTGCGCTTATCCGGCTCTCATGGTCGCCTGAGCTCCCTCGTGGGCCCGGAGTTGGGGTTTCTCACTGTCAGGGTGGGAGCTCTGAGTTACAAAGTGGGAGTGGATGGAATTGCGCTTTTCTAGGTAAGCGTGCAGTTATCACAGGTTGTGGTGGATTCTCAGTAAAGCTTTGCCCCACACCCTGCCTCTGCAGTTCCACACTGTGGACTTTCTCCTTTCCTGGACCTTGTTGCGCCTGGACGAAGTCTTCCCGCACACGCACCCCGTCCGCCCTGGCAGGGCCTTCTGACTGCACTGTTTTAGAGCAGCCAGAGTTCCACGACTCCGTTGCCGTCACTTGCTTGCAAAATGCCGTGAGCCCTTCGTCTGGGACCTGGCTCAGCCCTGGCCTCCCTCCACCTGGTGGGGTGTTGCCGGGGAAGCCCGCAGGCCTCGGCTCCCTGCTCCCTGCTGTCCGCCGACGTGGCTCCCGGCTGCGGGTGGGCATCTGGCATGTGGCTCCGGCTTCGGACTTGACTGCAGATGGGCGAGAGCCTTCCCTTCTCCTTTCTTCCCGAACCCCACACGCCCTCTTTGCTCTGCACAGCTGAGCCTCACACTCCGGGGAGGGGACCGAGGCGGCCATTCCGGCCCTGGCGTCTCTGCGGCTCCTGCAGTCGGGGGAGGCCCGCCTCCCTGGGGCTTTCAGGGGCCTTCCCCTCTCGTCTTCTCCGGAGCGTTGCTGCTCGGCTTAGTCTTTTCTCCTTACGCACCGCAGATCTCTCCTTCTGTCCTGGCTCGTGCCCAGGGGAGTGCAGATGCTCGAGGATTGTCTCGGCTTCAGTACCCGCCTCTGACCTCGCGGTCCCTCCCACTGCCGTCGCAGCCGGGCACGTCTCTCGGGAAGCAGACTCCTGGTTCGGGTTCTTTCGTGGGTAAGAGGTTTTCCAGTTCTTTTCTAGCTCATTTTGGTGAATATATTCTGAGAAATTGTTAGAGTTCCTGGTGCGAAATCGTGTGGAGGCCACATCTTCTTCACTTGTTACCTGTACAAACAGATCCTTGTCCCCTGTACCCGCGCTTCCTTCCTCTTCCTTTTCGTGAGCCAGTCTTGCTAGAAGAAAAGACAAATCTTAAGTTTAGTTAATTTAAATCTTTTTTTTTTTTAACTTAAATCTCTCTCCGTTCTGTTTCCATAATGGCTGTTGCTGTGTGTGGTGTAGACATGATCAGTCAGTGCTGGGCACGTGTGGAACTGTTCAGCAGCACAGCCGAGCCGAGCGGACCGGTCTCCCTCGGACTCGTCTCCTCCTCATCCTCTCTCTTCCTGAGGCTTCTGGTGTCAGCAGATTCTCATCTGTTCTCTTCTGGTTTGTGTATTGAAAGGTGGTGGTGGCAAACACCACAGCGTCCTGCATTGGGACTCGTGGGGTCCTCCCACTTTCTTGTCCTTGGAAGAGGGGCATGGATGCCGTGGCAAGGTGGGGTACACATTGGTGGGGGGCTGCCGTCCATTTCTAAGCCTCTTCTGAGGGCTGTCCGAGGGTCTTCCATCCGGGGCTTCGGGGAGTTGTGTTCCTTACTGATCCCGCCTGGAGACCTTGTGGGAGCCTGTGTCTGCCTAGGGGCAGGCAGGGAGACGGCCCTGCCCCACATCTGGCTCCCGGGGGAGGAGCCCCGGGGCCGTCACTGCACAGTTCCTGCTGGCTGTGACCACTAATCTAGTTTCTTCTTCTTCTTCTTTTTTCAAGATTTTACTTAACTTACTTGACAGAGAGAGAGATCACAAGTAGGCAGAGAGGCAGGCAGAGAGAGAGGAGGAAGCAGGCTTCCCGCTGAGCAGAGAGCCCGATGCGGGGCTCGATCCCAGGACCCTGAGATCATGACCTGAGCCGAAGGCAGAGGCTTTAACCCACTGAGCCACCCAGGCGCCCGGTTTTACGTTTTACTCTGTGGTTACTTTTCTGCCTTCCTGAGTTCTCAGCCATCTGTTTTTGTTATTCTGCTCTGATATCTGCTAGAAACCTCTCATTACTGTACTGGATTTTGAAATGTTAGTTGCAGTGGCTCAATTTTAAGTGTCACCCAATTTTCATTATTTCTGTTTTCAACCATGAATTGTTTAGAAGTACTTGTAAATACGCAAACAGATCTTTGGGGTTACATTTATTCATTGATTTTTAATTTAATGCTGCTAGATATCATTGTCTCTATTATAATGATTCCTCTCTAATCAGTTATACTAATACACGGTAAAGTTTTTCTAAATGTTCCATGTGTCCTTGAAAATGTGTTCCCAGGATTTAGAGGACTCTGTGTTCCCCCATTAGAGCACCCCCTTGTTAATTGTGCTCTTAATTCCTTCTGTGTTTTTACTAATTGTTTTGGTGTGCTCAGTGTGCCCGTTTCTGAGTAAGCCGAGTTAAGCTATCCTTCTCTGCGTGTGTATTTGTCCTTTGTTCCTTATACATATTTTCATTTTTGCTGTACATTTTAAAGCTGTGCTGGTGACTACATGTTAACACGACTCAGTCTCGTGTGTTGTTCCTTTACTGCACTGAGGCCTCGTGTGGTTTCTCCAGAAGGACCATGTTGTTCACTGTTGGCGGAGCTCTGTGAGCTCCCTCCTCTCCTCCTCGCACTGTTGTTTTTGGTCCCTTGGTGTTGATGTGTTTTAGGTGGTCTTGTGCAGTCAGCATAGAAGTTGACTTAAATGGTCTCTTTGAGAATCTGCTCCTTAGTGGTGAAATGACTGTCACGCAGCAAGTAGGGCTGACCTGTTGGGTCACGACGCAGGCATCACCCTCAGCTCAGACCCCCCTTGGGCCCCTCCCAGCCCTGCCCTTCTCCGTGGAGCCCACAGCTTCCTGATGCTCCTGGCACCCACTCTCCTGCTCTTCTCTGTCAGTCTTGCTCTGGAACACTGTTGTCCAGTCTTCTCATGTTTGGAACTTCATAAAAATAACATACGGTGCACATTGTTTTGTGCCTGATTTATTTTGTTCTACATTATATTTGAGATTCATAAATGTTGTAGTTTTTTTCATTTTCATTACTATATGCTATCTGCCTTTTTGAATATAATATATTTTGGTTGTTTCCAAATTTCACTGTTATGAATGATGCTCTCAGAACACACGTTCACACATTCTGTTGTAGGTACATGTGGGAAAAGAGTCATTGCGTCAGAGAATTTGTATAAGTAACTGATTACAAGTTAAGATCAATCACATATTTTTATTTTTATTTTTTTTAAAGATTTTATTTATTTGACAGAGAGAAACACAGCGAGAGAGGGAACACAAGCAGAGGGAATGGTAGTGGGAGAAGCATGCGGGGCTCGATCCCAGAACCTCGGGATCATGACCTGAGCCGAAGGCAGACATTCGACGACTGAGCCACCCAGGCGCCCCCGATCGCGTATTTTTAAATGAAAACCTTTTCTAAAACAAAAATAATTTCATGAGTAGAGTAGCATTATTTTATAAATCTTAGTGTTCAGATAATAGAAGATAGATTCTCACATCTGCCTCTGTGTTCAGCTGTGGTCATAGGTTGTTTTAATTGAAGTATGTGAGGCAAGTAGTATGATAGCTTTTTCAGATATTTGTGGATATTCTTTCTTGATACTGCTCCAAACCATGACAAGTAGTGGTTTCTTAATGGTTAGTTGCAATTGTAGAGTATGAAACGATACCGATGAAATTTTCCTTTGTGGTGAAAATACATTGTCTTGCATTGTGAATGAATGTCTCTTACTCGTTGATGATTTTGTAACAGCATGCATTTGTAAAATAATGATTTACTGAGTTAGGAAGATCTTCCTGATACTGAAACCTTTCATTATTCGTATTAAAAAAATTATAGTTGTGGGGTGCATGGGTGACTCAGTTGGTTTAGGCTCAGGGTCTTGGGATCGAGCCCCATGTCGGGCTCTGTGCTCAGCAGGGAGTCTGCTTGGGCTTCTCCCTCTCCCTCTGCCCCTCCTCCTGCTCGTGCTCTCTCTCTCTCTAAAATAAATAAATAAAATCTTTATTTTTTTATTAAGATTTTATTTTTTTGGCAGGGAGAGAGAGCATAAGCAGGGGGAGCAGCAGCAGAGGGAGAAGCAGACTCCCCGCTGAGCAAGGAGCCCGATGTGGGGTTTGATCCCAGGACCCTGGGACCATGACCTGAGGTGAAAGCAGACATTTAACCGACTGAACCCCCCAGACGTCCCAATAAATAGAATCCTAAATGTATTTCTGTTATCACCACTACACTTAACAGAGAAGCCTTAAAATGGAGAGGCTTTGGAGCCCACAGTGATGGATTCAGGATTTCCAACCTTCTGATTTTTGCCCGAAAGCTTGGATTTTGATTGGCCACAGGCAGTGTCAGCTGTTTTCCTTGAAGTGCCAGGTCATTGTGTTCATTTTTGAGAAGATGCCCACTGTCCCAGCCCGAACAGCCGTGGTGTGGTCTGCAGGAGACGTGCCGGAGGTGGCCCGTCCGCTCACAGCGCAGGCTGCTCTACTGGGGGCGTGGCTCCTCTTTTCATCACGTCGAATATGCAAAAGGTGTGTGCTTGAGGGCTGAGATTTAATCCAGTTAATGATTTTAATGCATCAAGAGCATTCTTTAGTGGAACTTGACTTTTTTAAGCTGAGGGCGTGGAAGTGAAGGACGAGGCCCCGGCACACCCAGTCATTCCTGCCGAGATGCGGGGGGGGCCGGCCGCCATTGCTTTTGCGCCGTCACTGCAAGTGTCAGCGCAGGGAAGGAGGCACATGGCATCGAGGTATTAATGTGAAATAATTTTGACTAGTGGACTTGCCGAAAGGGTGTCCGAGACGGCCCGGGGTCCACAGACCGTGCTTGGAGGGCCGCTGTTCCATTGGAGTTCACCGGCCCCCCATCTGCGGCCCCTCCTGCCAGGGTCTCAGTCCCCGTGTCGGCCTGACGCGCGATCACAAGGTCAGCAGCAGCCTGACGTTACATCACAACACCCATGTCACTCACCTCTGTCATCTGAATGGGCACCGTATCCTCTCATGTCGTCGCCAGAAGGGTAAGTGAGGGACGGTGAGACAGTTTGAGAGATAGGCCGCCTTCACACCA
>CM053604.1:979445-997088 GCA_028646535.1 Procyon lotor
AGGACATTAGCACCTTGAAGAGCCTGGTGTTTCTCAAGTTCTGTTCTAGAACTTGATTCTAAACACCTCCTCTTCCTCCTTCCGGACCCCCAAAAACCTTTTTGCAGTTGAACAGAGGAAGTAAAACTAGTTCGGGGAGAAGAGCCTGAGCTCGAGTCATGGGTGGGCTTGTTCTCCGCGCCTCTAGCTCGGGTGGTGCAGAGTCTCAGCCGCAGCCCCTGTGAGCACACGCCCGCCCCACAGACCCCAGCCCCATGGCCGCGGGACGTCGCTCCGCCTCTGTGGGCCTCTCTGCTCTGTGAATGGACCTGGCAACACCCAGTTCAGGGTTGTCGAGGGTGCTGATGAGGTGACCCTCGTGAGCGCTAGGAACCGTACCTGGCCCGCGGGAAGCACTGTTGTTAGCGTACCCTGTTTTCCCAAGTTGATTGTAGGCCGGGAAGTGAGTTTGGGGTGTATCGTTTCTCTTGCCTGCCTCCTTTGGAAGTATGATTGCAGATTTCATTTAAAAATGCTGAGCTTGTTCCTAAGTCAGCCTGCACCCAGGGACCTGTAGTAACATGACCCGCCAAAGCCAGAGCTGTGTCCCTCCCCCGCAGGTAGGCAGGCAGGCAGGCTGGGACCATGCACTCGGCCGCAGAGGTTTATGGGGGAGCCCAGCAAGCCCTGAGCTCTCCTCAGCTGGCAGGAGGATGGGTCTGGCTGCTGCCTTGAGTCCCGCGTGGCCCTTGTGGAGACAAATCATAAATGGGATCACTGCCTGCTCTGCTGGCTCCGTCTTTGTGTCCCTGTACCTGGCCCAGTGCCTGCCCAGAGTGGTCTCTGCCGGCGTCTGTGACACGTAGCATGGTCGACGTGTCATCTGTGGCCACGTCCTTAGTATGTTCTTCAGCAAGGTTCTCATTCCAGACATCGGGTGGACTTTATCAGCTCCCCAGCCAGCTCTCCTCTCCCGAAGGGTGCCAAAGTGCACACCTGGGGGCCTGGGAGCCAGCCCTGGAAACGCAGGCAGGACGGAGGGTTTGAGGTTCTCTGCAGGTGCCCCGGGTTCCTCACGGGGGCCTCTGTCTGCAGGCCGTGAGCAGAGCTGGCGTCCGCCGGTGCCTGCAGCCCTGTCTCCCTGCTTGTGCTCAGGAACAGGAAATGCTCTTGTTAGCTCGCTCTCCCTGTCCCCCTGCCAGCCAGTTCCCGGGCCCAACAGTGGTGTCTTCATGTGTAGATTGTTTACCAACACCTGCAGGTGTGACCGTGTGGATTCACTTGGGCTGAGTTGTAGAAGGGGTCAGGGCGAGGACTCCCTCTCTCGGAGTATCACTACGTCATGTTGAGCACTCCCTCCAGTTGTCAGGGGGTCAGGGATGTAAGATGACGGAAACACAAGGAGCCCTGCAGCATCGCGTGGCTTCCGGGCGGCCGTGTGGAGCCCCACGTGCATATGCTTGTAGCAAGATCTGCTCTCAGGAACGGTACCCTCTCGACCCTGGTCACTTTGTGTTGAGGGCAAACAGATGTTTCTTTTGGTATCACTCTCTGTGATGGCCTGGACCCTCCCAAATGTTTAAAAGCTATTTAAAGTAACTGCCGAGTTTGCCTTTGTGTATTAGGGAAGGGAAAGACCTGACCTTCCACGGCATAGCACTAGTGGGGAGATTACTTGCATCCACCAGAATGGGAGATTTCTCAGGACAGGCAAGAAAATGATTGCCCATTGACATCAAGGGGTTTGTATGCATTCAAATTCTTTGAAGAGTAGGGCTTTCGGTGCATTTTGGAAGCACAGTGTAAGGAAGGACCGTCTGATATGTGCATTTGTTCTCCTCTCTCTGTGTCTCGTCTTCGTCTGTGTGTGTCTTACCCCCTTTCTCGGTGCGAGGGACTTAGAAGGGGGGAGAGGTGGGGACGCATGTGCGTGCGGCCAGCGCTCTGCCTCGGTGGGGTCTCGATCTGCTGCAGAGTGTTGGGGGCCTGCCAAGGGGGATGGGGCGGGTCCTTCTGGGGAGTTTTTAGTCTTCGTCAATTCAGTACATCTTCTATTTATTTATGTTTTTTTTAACTAGGAAAATGAACACTTGAAAAAGTTCCAGGTGACATGGGAACTGCATAATAAGCATCTGTTCGAAAACCTGGTCTTTTCGGAGCCCCTTCTCCAGAGCAACTTGCCAGCACTGGTGTCGCAGATCAGGTATCTGGGGTCGTCTGTGTACATGTCCGCGGTGCGGCGGCACGTCCTCCCTGCGGCGTGGCGGGCGTGTGTCGTGACCACCCCCGCGGTGCGGACGTTCTTGCTCAGGGGACAGTACCTCTGGGTGGAAATTCACAATCCCAGCAGTGCCGCAATTGAACTTTTAAAATAACAATCTCAGTAGTAATGCCACTGAGATTTAACGCCCCAGATTCCTTGTGAATAAGGAAAAGCTGTGGTAAATATAGTGTTCCTTTGAAGAGACTCACGCTTGGCCAGACGGCTGTGGCACACGGGTGTGCAGGGGAGAGGGAGTCTGGGGTGGGGAGGCGGCTCCCGAAGGGGCCTGACGGTGCTGCGGGGATGTGTGTGTCACCATCATTCCCTCCGTGCCTTTGTTTGTGGCTTGACCGCGGGTCAGTGGCGTGGGGTATCCCTGCGGCTCCCGTCCGTGTGCCGGGACGAGTGGTGCCAAGCACAGTACTCAGGGAGTCTGCCCTGCTGGCAGGTGGAGGCCACTCCCCTGGGAGGAGGCCCCTCAGGTGTGCGGTCGCCCGCTTCCACGGTCCTGCCACGTGGTGCTTCTGTTCCCGTGGACGTACCACGGAGAGTCAGGACCTGCGCCAGAGACGCTTCGTAACACACAGCGTGCTTGTGCTGACGTTTGTTTGGACCAGATTCACAAAGAAGGGAAATTATTTCTAAGCAAATAAAATTACTGTTGTAGTCGACCTTCAGACCAGTCACTTTGTTTTCTCTTGAAACCCGTGTATCCAACTAGTGTTCCTTTCCTGTATTCCTGAATCTTCTCTGAGGGGTCATGAGTGTTCCCACTTCACAGCCTTCCCCCCGGAGAAGCAGAACCTGAGAGCAGTGGATGCAGGCCATGGGGGCACAGAGCCGGACCACAGTGTTGTGTGGCTGTGGTCAGTGCTCTGCTTGGCCCCGGACCCTCCGGCATCCGCCTGCCCACAGCCCGTTCCCCACCTATCCCTGCCCTCTGTGTCTAGTCTGCAGGCATCTGGCAGGTCCGTGGTGGGGTGTGGAGACTGGGGTGTCCGAACTTCCATCTCCACCAAAGAAAGGGTCAGGAAAGTATTCCAGGTCACGAGTTTGAAATGCAGAACATGGTTTTGACCCTAGTCACTGATATTTACATCCGCCAGAGGCACTTTTTATGAAAAAAACATGCATCTTGGGAAGGTGGGGGTTCTTACAGCAAGATTCTAGGGCCTTGTGTTTTCTTTTTCTGGTGAGGCAGTTAGTTCGATGGGCCTGTCATCCACCTAGGGTGATTGAGAGGGAGCCACAGTGTGTCCTGAAACTCCGTCCTCGGCTGTGCCTTAGTTCCAGTTTGAGCTCTTTCTCCCTTCCTCTCTCCCTTTCTAGATTATTTGGGAGGGAGCCTGAGGGCGGGGGAGGGGCAGCGGGAGAGTCCTCAGCACTCCCCAGTGGGTGCAGAGCCTGACACGGGGCTCAATCTCACACACCCGAGCCGAAATCAAGGGTCAGACACGCAACCGACTGAGCCACCCAGGTGCCCCGAGTTCTGGGCTTCTTAGTCACTCATTGCAGGTGATGGTCAGACTCCAAAAGATTGGCAGTATTTTTAATCTTGAATGTTAATTCTGGGGTCGAGCTGAAGGAGGGCTCTCGGGGACAGGTGAGGGAGCGAGGGAGATAGAGACGGGGCAGAGCCGGGGGGCGGCACGCGGAGCACTCCTGATGGGTGCTGGTGACCCGGAAGGGGCGGTTCCTTTGGGGTCCCTGACAGATCCCTTGTCAGACCCAACGGTAATTCAGGTCTGAGCTTCTAGTGTACAGAGGCCCACTGAACAACGTGTACAAGGTTGGGGACAAGTTGTGTACAAATACCAGCCCCTAAAGTAAGGGTTGCCTCTGTGGCACAGAGACTGTGTAGTTGGGAGCATTTTCCTATTGACCCCTGGTCTCTGGCCCTGTGTTTGTTTGACTTGATTGATAAGATAAGATAAGATAAGATAAGATAAGATAAGATAAGATAAGATAGAAAAGACCCTGAGCAGATGTGCAGCTGAAGGACTTGTTAGCTGCGAGCTTGACCGCGGCCCCAGGAAGGTCAGTCCCTCCTGTGTGCGGCCTCCCAGCTGCGTGCGGTGCCTCCGGCCACGGCGGCCCCTCCTTCCCTGTTCGTTCTCCGCAGGCTTGCCTGCTTTTTCTTTGGATGTATCTTTGCTGTTTTGTTGTTTTAAATACAAATAATCTACACGAGGTTGACCTCATGTAAAAGAACTGACTTAATTCAGGGAAGTTATTTCTCCTTTTTTAAACATGTTTGCCGAGATATAATTTACATACCATTACAGCTCACTCATTTAAAGTCTGCAAATCAATGGCTGCTGGTGTATTACATTACTGATTTTTGAAAATTGTGGTAAAATATATGTAACATGAAACTTGCCATTTGAACCACGTTTAGCTGTGCGGTTCGGTAGGATTAATCCCATTCACAGTGGTGACCAGCTGTCACCAGTGTCTGTTTCCAGCCCTCTCCCCATCGCCCCAGACTCCATCGCTGTGAAGCAGCCACTCTAGCTGCTGCTTTTCTCCACGTGTCTTGAATTCTTTAACCTGCAGGCCCCCACCCCACCCCCTTCTCCCTTACCACTTACCTGTCGGAGAACTTGAAGGAGAACTTGAACCGTCAGCCCTGCAGCGAGGCCCCGGGGTCTGGGCCCCAGTGGTGTGTGTGCTCAGGGAGCACCGCACAGGCTTTCTGTCTGTGCTGCCTGAGCACTGCTGGCGGGTCCAGAAGCTTCGTCAGACTCGCGTCTGTGCCGCTGCGACAGCTGGAGCCTCACTCTCTGCTTGCTTGTCGTTGCGGGTATTAGTAGCAATTGCCCAGCTGGTTTTTACTGTAAATATATGACATTCACTGTTAGGGAGACTTTGAATTAGGCTTGTGAATAAACTTGCCCAAACTGACTTTATCTGATTGTCCTTATGTTGCACACGCACACTATTTGTAGCAGACGGGACTGTGAGCATCTGCCCGTGGTGCTGGCGTGCGTTTACAGAGTGAATGTTTAGACAGGAACCTGTTTGCCGAACCCTCATGTCGTGTGACCGTGAGGACATTCCTTGTTTTCTGTCTGGATTCCAGTCCAGCTCGGCTTGAATGTAAGTCCTGTGCCTACACATTGTGCTCCTGTCACCCCATCAAAGAGGTCCCGGGACCCCTGGCTGCTTTGCTCTCCATTGGCACAAAATGGAGCCTGTGTCACAGTAGAGGAGAGCAGTTCTCGCTTCAGGAGAGGGAAGAGGAGGAGCGTGTGCCGGCAGATGCCGGTCGCCTTAAACGTCCCTGTGTTCCGAGTGCGCGCGAGGGGCAGGTACTGTTCTGTAGAAGGCGGGCTTTGCGTGAAGCAGAAGATCATCTATAACGATCGAGGTTTGGAAGCAGGAGTGGGGAGAGAGCGACCGCTCCGTGGGCTGCCGACCAGCGGGACAGCTGTGTCCTCGGGCCCGAGGGTTGGCCTTCGGGGGGTGGCCTTGCTGTTTGGGGGGCCGCAGTCACTGTGGGTCAGTATCGATTTCTTTCCTGTCTCTGGCCTCCCCCAAACACCTGTTCGGTGCGGCCTGGCTTCTGCCTGCTCCCTCCTCGGCGTGAATCTCACAGTCCGACACTGTGCAGATAACCTCAGGGGCTGTGAGTCCATTTGCAGGTTCTCCCTCCCACACGGTGGTCACAGGTGGGACCCACCCACGGGCGGAGACCAGAAAGCAGAGGGAGCCGTCTGTGCCCGCTGAAAGGGTCCTAATTTTAAAATTACTTTATCGTTCATATCTATTATAAAATTATTAGATTGTGATGCAATGAAACTCTGAAAGTACAGAAAACCGTGAAGAGAAGTAGGTACTAGAAACAATTTGGTGGTGCTTCTAGATTGTGTCCTTACGCCCCATCCACATACACCTGCAAACCTGATGCCGTGGTCGTGTCTTCACTTAACGTGGGCATAGTTTATTTCAAAGCACACGTGTAAGTAAAGTATATGTGAACGAAGAGATGTGACGATGAGCTTCATAACAGGCACCAGTTATCTGGAATCCCTTCGTCTGGATGTGGCAGAAAGTTTCTTATTGGTCCCCACTGCGTGGCTTCCAGGGTGCTTCTGTCAGCTCTGATGATCTTTGTGCACTTTGCTTTGTTACCCTTGAGTGGCTATAAACGTCTCGATTTTGAAATTTCTTGTCGAGATGCCTTCATTACAGTTGTTTTGGAATTTGGATGTTCAAAAAACAAGCAGTTTCTGATGGCGTGTCAGTCTGCTTGCCTCCTGTCCCTGCCACCCCGCTTGGCCTCCTGCCCTCCCCAGGCCAGGGGGTGGGGGCCTCCTGCTCTCCTGCCCTAGAGTCTCTTTCCTCAAAGTCTAGGTGTTTTCCTCTTTGTTTACTGTTTGTGTGTCTTGTTTTCGGTTCATTTTGTCATTTGCTGTCTTACCAACTTTCTTAAGTAATGTAGAATAAATAAAACTATAAAATGTATTTCTTTGATTGGATCAAATTTTCTGTTTTACTTAATTTGAAAACCAGGTCCGAGTTTTGTATGTCCCGTTAAATGTTGTGTTTCTCTGGGTCAGTGTATTTCAGTGGAGAAAATAGGTCACAACTCCACATTTAGTAAACTGAACTGCTGGGCCCTGTTATGTGTGTGGAGGGGGTGTTGGGGGAGGGGCGGAGGGAGCGAAAGCATCTCTGACCGACTCCCAGCTCAGCACAGAGCCCAGTGTGGGGTGTGATCTCAGAACCCTGAGGCCATGACCTGAGCTGAAACCGAGAGTCGGACCTTGACCGGCTGAGTCCCCGGGCGCCCCAAGGCTTTAGTCTTGCACAGTAGTCCTCTTCACTGCTGACTCTTTTCCTTTGGAGCTCTTACTTCTTTGAGCTTCTCTTTTATGCCAGATTCTGTCCTGGGCTGTCTTGCGTATGTATTTGCTAATCCCCCAGCAGCCCCGTGTGGTGTGTGGCGTGTGGTGTGTGGTGGTGACCCACTTGTTGCATTGGGAGAGGAAGTGACCGATGGAAGCCGACCTCGGGTCTCTGGCCCAGAGCCTTTGGGCTCCATTCTTCTGCTGAACTGCCTCTCTCCCTAGGCTGGGGACCACGACACACGACACGTGCAACGAGGACACATACAGCACCTTACTGCAGCGGTACCAGCGCTCCGAGGAGGAGCTGCGCAGGGTGGCCGAGGAGTGGCTCGAGTGCCAGCAGAGGATCGATGCGTACGTCGACGAGCAGGTAGTGTGTGCCGCCAGGACCTGCCATGGGCAAGGCGCGTGCGCCAAGGTGATGGGGGAGGTGCAGGGGGGGGGTCTAGCCGCCGACTCTCCGGAGGGCAGTGAGGCCCCGCGGGGCCATGGTGGCGCCCACCCGGCTGCTCACCGGGTCAGCATTGAGCTGGCCACACCCAGTGTCACCTGCGTAGCTTCCGGGGCCTTGGGGGGCTGCTGAGCCATGTAATTTCAGGAACCATCCACGGGACGCTCTGCCGCTCAGACCCCTCCTCTGTCTCCGACGAGCTGGAGAGGGAGCGTAGACAGAACGTACTTGGTTGTGCTTGGCAGGTGGCTGGCAGGGACGGAGGAAGACCAGGAAGGCAGGGCGCTCTTGTCGGAGGGGGGCCCGAAGGGCAGGTGCCGCTGGTCGGCAGGAGCCTCCTGGGGGCCCAGAGCAGGGTGTCCAGAGGGCCTCCCAGCCTGCCGCCTGCCCTTCCGCAACCACGGGGGCTGGGGCGGAGGCCCTCAGGACGGCCCTTTGCAAGGTGACTGGGCATACGGAGTGACACGGAAGTGCTGGCAGAGCTGTGCCCTACGCTTTGTTGTTTCTTAAGGTTGATTTGTTTATTTTAGAAGAGAGCACAGGGATGGGCAGAGAGGGAGAGAATCCCAAGCAGACTCTGCACGGAGCGCGGAGCCTCACGGGGGCCTTGATTCCACGACTCTGAGAGTTGGATGCTTAACTGATGGCACCGCGCAGGCGCCCCTGTGTATTACCCTGTTGAGACCCTGGGACTTGGAGTGGGGCTGTCTGCATCCTGCCCCCTGCAGACCCCGTGGGCTCTTTCTCATTTCACCTGGTAGGTGGGACGCGTACAAATGCAGCTGTAGTTTCAGAAATCTGCCCTTCATTTCTCCAGCTTTGAACGGGGACTAACACATAAATGCCCCAAGATGACTCTTAGAAGAAAGGGAGGGCTGAGACTTTGTGAAGATTGAGAAAACCTTTGGGAATAGTAATTTCTTGATGTATTTGTACCTGAAGTTAAATGTCTGTCTGGGAATATAATACACAGTGTTGTCACTGCTCTTCTGACGAAAATGGGGTGTGTGTACAAGTGACAGCATACTTATTTTCTCTAGGAAAGAAAATACAGTCTTATTTAAAAAGTAAAGCTGAAATTAAATTCATTTCTTTAAAAGTACATGTTCTTATGTACTCAGCTCTAAATGCTTACGATTAAAAGCAAGAAGGGTCTTAGATCAGCAGGCTAACTTGGCAACTTAGGGATCTAGGGAAAAAAGACAAACTAAACCCAAAGCTAGCAGAAGGAAAGAAATAATAAAAATTAGAGCAGACCAACAAACTAGGGAATAAAGGAAAATCAGTGAGACCAAAAGTTGGTTCTTTAAGATCGTGAAAGCTGACAAACCTTTAGCTATATATGCTAAGGAAAAAAGAGACTCCAATTACTAAAATCGGAAATGAAGCAGGAACATTATTACCGATTCCACAGAAATAAAAAGGATTGTCAGTACTGTGAACCGTTGTACACCAGCAAATCTGATAACTTAGATAAGTGGACAAAGAACTGGAAACACAGAACCTACCAAGACTGCATCACGGAGACGCAGGAAGTCTGCACAGACCTACGACTGGTAAGGAGACTGAATCAGTCATCAGAAATCCCCCGCAGAGCAAAGCCCAGGACCTGACGGCTTCACAGGTGAATTCTACCAAACCTTTAAGGAAGAATGAACACCAGTCCTTCCCCAACTTTTCCAAAAAAACTGAAGGGGAGAGAAACTTCCCAACTCATTCTGTGAGGCCAGCATTACCCTGGTACCGAAGTCAGACAGAGACACTGTAGGAAAAGAAAACTATAAACCAACATCTTTGATAAAGACTGATGCAAAAATCCTCAACAGAAAACTAGCAAACAGAATTCAGCAACATATTAAAAGGGCTATGTATACACCACGACCAAGTGGGATTTATTTCTGGAATGCAGGTATGGGTCAATACATGAAAACTGATCAATGTAATATGCCACATCAACACAATGGAGGGAGTGAAAAAACACAGGATCATCTTAATTGGTGCCCGCAAATCATTTGACAGTATTTAACACTTTCATAATGAAAACACTCAAGAACTAGGAGCAGAAGGGAACTGCCACCACACGAGAAGGGCCATAGATGAAAACCCAGAGGGAGCGTCAGACTTAACGGTGAACGCATTTCCTCTAAGATGAGGAACAAGGCAAGGTTGCTTTCACCACTTTCATTCCACACGGTGCTAGAAGTTCTAGTCAGAGCAATTAGGCAGGAAAAACAAATAAATAAAAGACATCCAAATTGGGACAGAAGAAGTAAAATTATTCCCGCAGATGATATGATCTTATGGGTAGAAAATCCTAAAGACTATAAAAAAAAATAAACGCTCTTAGAATAAATGAATTCAGCAGAGCATCAGGAACAAAGTAAGTGCACAAAATGTGGTATTTCTGTGTGTTAACAATCTGCAAAGGAAGTTAAAAAAACAATCCCATTTACAACAGTATCAAGAGTAAAATACTTATAAATTAATTTACTCGAGGAGGTAGAAGACTTGTATGATGAAAACTATTAAATGTTTCTGAAAGAAATTAAAAGGGGCACTTCGGTGGCTCAGTCGTTAAGCGTCTGCCTTCGGCGCAGGTCACGATCCCAGGATTCCCGGGACCCAGTCCCACACTGGGCTCCCTGCTCAGCGGGGCATCTGCTTCGCCCTCTGCCCCTCCCCCCACTCATGCTTGAGCTCACCGTTCTTGTCTCTCTCTCTCTTTTTCTCTCTGAAATAAATCTTATTTAAAAATTAAGAAAAAGGGGCGCCTGGGTGGCTCAGTCGTTAAGCGTCTGCCTTCGGCTCAGGTCGTGGTCCCAGGGTCCTGGGATCAAGCCCCGCATCGGGGTCCCTCCTCCGCTTGTGTTCCCTCTGCTTGTGTTCCCTCTCTCGCTGTGTTTCTCTCTGTCAAATAAATAAAATCTTAAAAAATAAATGAATGAATGAATGAACAAATAAAAACAGATATAGAAGGAAGCACATCGCATGTTCATTGGAAGACTTAATGATGTCAGAGTGTCCGTGTCAGCTCACATGCCCTACAGACTCAGCACAATACTTGTCAAAACCCCAAAATCATTTTTCTAAAAATGGAAAAATCCATCTTAAGATTCGTATGCGATCTCAGGGGACCCAGAACAGCCAGAACAATCTTGAAAACGAGCGACAGACCTGGGGGACTCAGGCTGTCTGATTTGGGGACTGACTGCAAAGCCACAGTAATGAGAACAGTGTGCTTTTGATGTAAAGGCAAACCCCCACACGCGGGGCCACCGAGGGGCGTGGCCAGTCTGTGCAACAGGCCGGGCAGGGAAACCGCATCCCCATGCGGAAGGGCGTCAGTGGGGCCACACCGCACACCACATTAGCTCGGGGTGGAGAAGGACCTCAAGGGAAGACCTGAAAATGTGAAAGAACTGTAAAGACTTGAAGAGGACGACACCAGACCCAAAAGGGCACGTGTTATAGAACCCCACCTATATGAGGTGCCCGCAGTAGTCGGGCTCCTAGGGACAGAGAGGAGAACTCATGGGGACCAGACACGGGGAGGGGAGAACGGGGGCTTCTTTGTGGGAACAGTTGCAGTTGGGAAAGATGAGAAAGTTCTGGGGAGGGATGGGGGGTGTTTGCACGATGATGTGAAGGGACACTAAACAGGGTTACGATGCTGGGGCGCGTGGGATCGGGTCCTGCCTTGGGCTCCCTGCTCTGGGGGTGTCTGCTTCTCCCTCTACCTGCGGCTCTCACTGAGACAAATAAGTAGATAGATACAGTCTTTAAAAGATAATAATAATAAGTAAAATGTATCCCTGCAGCGCCTGGGTGGCTTAGTTGGTCAAGCGTCTGCCTTCAGCCTGGGCAGGGGGCCCCGGGGTCCTGGGATGGCTCCCTGCCCAGTGGGGGGTCTGTCTCTGTCCTGCCTCCAGCTCATGTTCTCTTCCCGCTCCTTCTCTCTCAAAGTAAAATCTTAAATAAATAAAAATAAAACGTATCCTTTGTTTGTTGTTTGACACATACATAAATAGCCCTCAGGCACCCAAATGTTTCAAAGAATTCATCCCAGGGGATGTGAGGTGGGGGCCGAAGGGGAGGTTTCTGTTGATGCTGTTAACTATCAAACAGCTCTGGACTGAGTTCTGTACTAAAATAAAGAAATTGCTACCTTTCCCGATGTCTGGCTCATCGAAAATCTTTTTTTGTTGTAAGTAGGCTCCGTGCCCAGCGTGGAGCCCGACATGGGGCTTGAGCTCACGAGCCCAAGACCTGCGCTGAGATCAAGAGTTGGATGCTCAGCGGACAGAGCCACTGAGGCGCAGTCCCCCCACCCCCCGGCCCACAAAATCATTGTTTGAGCGCGCGACCATAATTGCTGCTTGTAAGAGGAAACTTTTTCCTGAAAGCGGCAGACAGGGGACGTGAAGGGGGCTCCAGCCCGAGTCTTCCCATCTGGGCGGGTGGTGCACGTTCCTGTGTTTAGGTCGCATTTTCTGTCTGATGGTTTTACAGTTTGTGTGCGGCCCGTCACGTTTACATCTGGGGCTCCCGGGGTCGGGCCGGCCGGCTGCTGGCATTCCACCCAGCGCCCTGAGTCGGCTGCCTCGAAGTTTCTGGAAGCCACGCCGCCTACGAGGAATAGTTTTGTCGAACCTTCTCCAGCACTTGAGCTGTTGTTTGGCTTCAGTTAGAGCCCCCGGCTTGTTCCGAAGGAGCGCGGCTGGTGCCCAGGTGTTGCCCGGGCTTCCGGGGGATGGCTGCACATGTGTCCCGCGAGTATTGGGTTGTTGGCAAATTAAGGAAGTTCCTTTCTTCTCACTTAACTTACGGTTTTTGTAAAAAACAGGAATAGGTATTGAATTTAATTATATAGTTTTTCTTCCATGTATTTTTCTCTGTCAAGTAAGACGTTAGGTTTCCTAATTTTTTTTTTTTTTTTTAAAGATTTTATTTATTTGACAGAGAGAAACACAGTGAGAGAGGGAACACAAGCAGAGGGAATGGTAGCGGGAGAAGCAGACCTCTTGCCTAGCAAGGAGCCCGATGCGGGGCTCGATCCCAGGACCCCGGGATCATGACCTGGGCCGAAGGCAGACGCTTAACGACTGAGCCACCCAGGCGCCCCAGGTTTCCTAATTTTGAGACCTGCTTGCATTCCTGGGATTAAAGCCTACTAGATTATGATATATATTCTGTTAGTCCATTATTAGATTTGACTAGCTAATATTTTATTTAGGATTTGGGGGTTCGTATTCTGAGGCATCATTGCGTGTTTGTTTGTCTTTGAGGCCTTGTCTGTTTTGTATGAGGTTATGCTAGTCTCGTAGAATGCACTGAGAAACTTTCCATGTTGGTTTTAATTTTCAAGAATAGTTTAAGTTTTCTTCTCCATAAAGGGTTTGATAGAGTCCATCCTACAACCTGGGGCGCGATCTAGTTTTGCAGGGCTGAGGAACGAGGTCTGTGGGTCTCGTACCACCTTTTCAGTTCACATTACACTTTGTCATGTGTTTGGGGCTTCCTCCCTCTTGAGTGAGTCCCACAGTTGATGTTTGGCTAGAGGAGGGTCCACATCGTGAGACAAGGGGTGCCGAGCTTGTGCTCAGAGGGGAGTGATGAATGTGGGGGGCTGCAGGAGAGCTGCTGTGCCCCCCGGGCAGCGAAGGGCAGGGTGCCTCCGAGCTGCGGACGCGTCCACGGAAGCCAGAGTCTGGTTTTCAGTCATTACAAGAACACATGTAGGTAAATAGCAAGATTTAATCATTTCATGGCCTCTCTCAGCCAAGTAAAATTATACCTTGAGCCCGTTTTTTATTCCCTATTCCTCTCAATATGGTTTCTTTGTTAATTGTGGTAAAATACACGTAACAGAAAATGTATCGTTTTAACCATTGCTAAGGGTCCAGTTCAGTGGCAGCAAGTCCCACGGTGGCTCACCTGCCCTCCCCGCTCCCTGACTCCCCTCGTCCCCAGCCTCCGACTCCCCATCTACCTGCTGTCTCCGTACATCTGAGTCTGCTGGGGGGTGGGGGGCGTGGGGGTGGAGTCGTGCACAGTCTGCAGCTCAGGCTGCTCGGAGGTCCTCCTCTTGCCCGGGGCTCTCACGCACAGAGTTGCGCGTCCTCGCGCTTTATCTCGGGCGCAGGCTGGGCCCCTGGTGGGCATCCAGTACAGGCTGAATGCTCGCTTACCGGAGGACAGCCTCAGCTCTGGGATCTCCACTTCTCTTTTAAATGTGAGCTCCTCCGTGTTTCCCATGCGAGCAGAGCCCGGGAAGGAGGTGGGGCGCCGGGGCCTCGAGTCTGTGTCGTGCCTTCCCCGTCTGCAGGGGGTGTTTCTCGGGCACCGTTTCTGAGACCCCCCCCTCGCAGAGGCCTGGCTGGCTCTTGCCGGCACTGAGGTTCTGTTGTCTGCATCTCCTTCCTAGATGACAATGAAAACCAAACAGCGCGTGCTGACGGAGGACTGGGAGCTTTTCAAGCAGAGGCGGTTCATGGAGGAGCAGGTGAGGCCGTGGGGGGCTGTGCGCCTGCGCGGGGCGGGGGGACACCACCATCCCAAGGCCCCGCTGCGGGTCTGCTCCTCAGAGCGTCGTTTGTCTGAGATAAACTAGTCTCCCTCATCCATTTCCTTCTCTGCTGTGTTTCTCAAGGGAAGTCTCGTTTATCGAGTGACCCACGCTAGCCCGCAGCCACCCAGGGCCCTGCTGTCAGGTCTCCTTGGGGGCAGCTGGTGCCGGCCCGTTCCCCTCAGGCCCGGGTCGCAGGCCTCCCCACACGGGCCCTGAGCTGTCGGTGGAGCTGCCGAGAGCGCCGCTCGCTCCCTCCGTCCCCTCTGCACCTCACTGTGGCTGGCTGGGCGCCTGGCCCCGATGGCCCCAGGGCATTCGACTTTGGAAATTCGACTCCCTCGATTCTCCACAAGCTGGCATCTGTGCCCCCCCCCCCTTAGGTTTGGTGGCCCTTCCCCAATGCTGGTGTCCTCACCCCTGTGGTCTCCACCCACACTGGGCGAGCTCACCTGCTCCCACCCCAGCCCTTCCTGTGTGGCTTCTGGCTTATCAAATGGCCCTTCGGGCACCACCCATCTCATCGCCAGAGATGCTCCGCAGGTTTCTTCTCTGAAATCCAGATGCTCGCCTTGCCAGCTGGCAGGTAGCTCCTGGGTGCGCACCTCCTGGGTGTGCGGGTCCTTGTTCCTGCCGTGGGTGTCCTCCCCAGCTGGCCATCCTCCATCTGCCTGCTTCTGTCAGGTGTCACAGACGCCTTTTAACTCACGAGCACTCCAGGCTGTAGTTCTGCGCCTGCGGGCCTGTGTGCCTCCAGGCTGTTAGGTCAGGCAGGGGCCCCACCCAACCCTGCCCCACCCCCAAGACTCCTTCCTGCTAGGCCCAGGGTCAGCCAGGCCTTCCAGACGTGTTTCGGTGATGCCTAGCTCGGGGCTCTGCCCCTGACCTGGGTGCCCTCTTTGCCTCTAACAGTAGCATTACCCGCACTGCTCCCTCTGGGTCTCGTGGGCCCCGCGCCCTGCTGCTTTCCTGCCGGGGAACCTCCCACGTCATGGTTTCCTCGTCCAAGGTCCAAGCTCCCGGGTGGCTGAGGTTTATTTAGCTCTGCGCTCCTGGTCCTTAGGGAGAACCAAGCACACAGAGGACTCCGGGGAAAGGCTGGGTGTCTCCTGGTGAGGCGCCAGCCAGGGCTTGCCGCTCCTTGGCCGTCGTGAGGCTCAGGCCGGCGGCTGCCGTGCATTTCAGGTCTGGCCCTTCCTGGCCCCGGGCCCCTCTAGGAAGCTGTGGCCACTGGCTGCCGAGTGAGCATGGCGCCCACTACCACGATCACCGAGAAGCTGAACCACCTGACGGGGGCGCGTCTTGCAAAGTTAACCTCCTGCTTGATGGTTTCCTCTAGCTGACCAGCAAGAAAGCAGTCGCCGGCGAGAACAACTTCACGGACGCCATGAGGCACGTGCTGTCGTCCCGGCTCGGCATGCCCGACTGCCCCAACTGCAACTACAGGAGAAGGTGAGCCGGCGCGGGCGCGCGGGCCTGGGGGCCACGGCGGAGGCGGAGGGCCGAGCCCCGCAGAGCTCCGTCGGTCCTCACTCTGCCCTCTGGGTAACTGTCCTTTGTTCCCACTCAGATGTGCTTGTGATGACTGCAGCCTCTCCCACATCCTCACCTGTGGTGTCATGGACCCCCCCGTCCCTGGCGACGTCCACAGTCACCCGCTGCCCCTCCAGGTGGACTCTGCTCCCGACTATCTCCCTGAGATGCGCCCACCGAGCGTGTCCTCGGCGAGCTCAGGGTCGCGCTCCAGCTCCCCCATTGCACTTCAGCAACATCCCAGACTCATCCTCACAGACAACGGCTCTGCACCAACTTTGTAAGTTGTGACTTTGGAATAAGATTTCAGAGATTTTTGTAACCCAGTAATGAGAAGTATAGACGGTACGGATATCATTATAGTGTTTTTCAAGAAAAAGGATCCTTCATTTTTTAAGCAACTTTTAAAATACGAAATGAGTAAAGCCAAACTTTGACACTATTTCATTACATGAAAAAACAATACGGTGAATTTATAAATGCCAGTACAAGCCATGTCGGTGTGCAGGGGAGTGTCTCCTCAGTTCTGACTTCACGTTTCCTCATTTTGTTTGGGGGCGATCAGCCCCAAATTCATTCTGCCTCATTGTCCGTTGAGCATTCATGCTTCTTCCATGTCTTGCTAAACATTCCGATGATCACTTTAGCGAGCGACTGGAAGGTTCTGTTTTCCGTGTCCCCACATTCTCTAGAGGCACATTCTATGTGAGTGAGGGGCCCCACATCCCTGCAGGGTTGTGACCCTCTCGTTGTTGGGGCTTTCCTCTCGGACTTCTGGACGGGTTGCACATGGACGTGTGTCTTTATTTTATTTACGTGAACTGAGGTTTGCATGTGGTTTGCCGTGGAGCGTGCGGGTGTCGGGAGCCCCGGGGAGGCGGCGGACACGAGCGGCTCCCGTGGGAGGGATTGTTGCCCCGGCCTCGGGCTGCTTGGCGTCTCTCAGGTTTCTCACCGCCTCCCTCTGGGTTTCTCCTGACAGCTCTGAGGTTTTCCTTCAGAGTCTTGCAGTCCTCAGTAGGGATCTGGTCTCAAAACACAAGACACAAAATAACTCTGAAGGGATGGGCCTGAATGCCATGACGCCTTTGAGCTCGAGCTGCTTTCTGGACCTGGATGCCCTGCGTGCTCTCTGGGGGCCTGTGAGGGAGGGTCGAGGGTTTCCCTACTACCTGTTTGCCAACCTCTAACTACAATAGACCGAAATTAAACACCGATGGTCTGATAAAAACTTGGGTTGGAAAGCCCACCCTGCTCCTGTGTCACCCCGATGCCAGGTGTGGGCTCCTGGGCAGTGGCGCGTGGTGGAGGAAGTGGGCCGTGGGCACCTCTGTCCATGGGGCGGACTGCCCGAGGCTGCGCTGGGCCTCTGGCCCTTCAGCAGCTGGACTAATGTCCTCCAGACGTGACCTGCGGGGACTTGAAAGCCTCTGCTATTGCCCTTGGTTTGTGTCACCTCCTCCTTGGTGTCCGCACTGAGTCAGTCCAAGGGAATCGTGCAACTGAGTCTCTGTGCTGCGGGGCTCCGGGGGGCATGCGGCCTGCCTCGTTACGCTGAGCGAATCAGTCACGTGTCTGAACCTCGGCCTCCTCGTCTGTGCCTCGTGGTGGTGGTGGTGGTGGTGTTTCAGGAGTGGGTGTGGGTGTTGGCCAAGGCCACACGTTCCATCACCGAGGGTGCCGCGGGCGTCAGGAGACCTGAGCAGCCCTCACCTCCTGGGCGAAGCAATTTTGGACACTCCCCTAAATCCAAAAGATCGAGGTTCGTAGAATTTTTCCTTCTGGAAGTTAATTTGTGCGGAGCTGGAGACAGAGTCAGAAGCATGTTTGTGGTCAGGGTGGGGCGACCTCGGGTGGTCCGTGCCCCGCACAGTCTGCACTGACGTGGTGGCCACGTGCCCGCCCTTGTCATGTACCAGAAAAGCCTGTGTTTGAAGTTTCCTTCATGGGCTACAGTCTTGAAATTTGCCTACATTTTTGTTTTGTTGTGTTTTTTTTT
>CM053604.1:997588-1028604 GCA_028646535.1 Procyon lotor
CTTAGTCTCTCTGAGCCTCAATTTCTCTATCTCTAGGATGGGACTAATCGTACCAAGCTCAGAAAGTAGCTTTAAGACAGTATGTAAAATAGCTCTGGGAAAGCACCTCGCACGGGATTGGCCTCCCCCCCACCCCCCCAAAACACGCTGGTGGACTCGCCCCTCCCGGTGAGGTCCCAGCTTCAGTGGCGGCCCCAGTGTCAGGGGCTCAGTCAGCAGAAGTCCCTTAGGTTTTAGCAACATGTTTCTAGAAGCCTTACTTCTCTCATTCTTCTCTGAAGGGAGTGACATACTAGGACCAACACTCTCAGAAACAAGACCCGAAGCCCTTCCACCTCCATCTGGTGAAACACCTGTGGTTTCTGAGAGCAAGGAGAAAAAAAACGCCGCAAAAAAGAAATGCTTGTACAATTTCCAAGACGCTTTCATGGAAGCGAACAAAGTCGTGATGGCCACGTCGTCAGCCACATCCTCCGTGTCCTGCACGGCCACCACAGTGCAGTCCAGCAACAGCCAGTTCAAGGTGTCGTCCAAGAGGCCCCCTTCCATAGGTAAGGCCCGCCAGCTTGCGGGGCCCTCGGGGCAGCTCAGCGTGGCCAGAGGCCTGGTGTGAGCCATGCTGCCGAACGCTCGCGCACAGACCGCACGTCCTCCAGACTCAGACCTGAGTTTCGCTGCCCCGCAAACTTTCTGTGGGGCTTGGCGGCGTCGGCTCGCCTCTCTTCTCGGCGCCGGCTGCTCTGTGAGAGGAAGAGGTCACTGCTGTCAGGGCACGTGGAGGCGTTCTTAGTCCTCTGAAAGCGGAAGCCCCGTGGAGCTTGAGGCGACGGGGCTGCTGGGCGGCCTGGGGTGTGGCCCCCGCTGCCCCTTGGTCTGTGCGTGCGGGGGCCTGGCAGCAGGGGTCAGAGGCCCCCGGGAGCGGCGCTAAGGGCGCTCGCTAGCACAGTCAGGACAGCCGGAGCATCGGGAAGAGCGATGGCGTGGACGATAGCACCCACGGTCAGGAATCCCCCACGTGTGCAGAGAGCAGAGAGGGGCAGGGCAGCTGCTCCAGGATAGACGTGACAGAGAAGGCCACCCTGCTGTCGGCAGGGTGACCGTGAGCCCAGGTGAGAGTCCCCAGTGGTCGTTAAGAGCAGTGGCCGTCCGTGTGGGGAACGTGGCGTCCTCATTGTCCGCGAGCAGCATCGAGCCTGCGACACGGGTCAGACGGGGCCACACTGTTGTGGAGCAGACCCCGTGAGGGGCTTCTCGTGCAGTCACGCGGGAAGGGGCCAACGTGCCCTTTGCGGGAGTCGTGCCCCTGAAGTACTTTCACCGACCCTGACGTTGCACCACGAGCCCAGACTGGTGGGCCGCTGTCCTCAGCTGAGAAAACGTCCGCCTTCTGAGGAGAAAGAGGCCGGGTTGGGGGAAAGCCTGGAAGGCTGCGTGGTGGGGACGGGACGGGCTTGCACGCGGACGGCACGTGTCCTGGGTGTGGGGACGCAGGGGAGCGTGGTGCCCCCAGGGCCCGTGCCGAGGTGCTCGGGGTGAGAGCAGCCTCACACGCTAGGCCAGGAGAGCGGGGGTGTGAGGGACGAGCGGCTGGGCTGTTGGGTGGAGGCGAATCCGGGTGAGCAGCGTCACCCTCGGTTTCTGTAGACCTGAGCGTCCGCACACGGACAGGTAGAGGGGGTGCCGGCGGAGAGACGCGGGCTCGGGGCCCCGTCCTCCGTGACCCTCGTGCGTCTCCCCTGCAGGTGAGGTGTTCCACGGCGTCAGCAAGGAGGAGCACCGACACGCCGTGCCGGCCGCCCCGAGGAACAGCCCCACAGGCTTGGCGCCCCTGCCCACGCTCGCCCCGGCCTCCTCGCCCCACCTCGCCGGCCTGGCCGCCCCAGCCTTCCCCGCCGGCGCCGCCCCGTCCCCCGGGTTTGTAGAGCCGCGGAAGGGCTTCTGTCCTGCTCCCGGGGCCCCCCCGCCCCCCACGACTGACGGCGTCATCAGCGCTCCCCCCAGCGTCTGCAGGTGAGCCCGGGGACGGCGGCGGGGACGCCCGGGCCACCGTGGGTCTGGGCGCGGCGGGCAGCACGGGGGAGGGGCCGGGCGTCTTCCAGGTCGCACTGGCCCCGTGTTGAGTGGAGAACGCAGGCGTCCCCGGCTTGCTTCAGGAAGATGATACTCGTTAGCCCTGCATTCGCCCGTTTGAAGCCGTGACGTGGAGGCGGGAGGGACGGTGCAGAGACTCCGTGTGCCCTCCGAGCCCGCGCGCCTGCCCACGGTGCCCGCCCTGCGGGCCTCCCGGCGTCGGGTGGCGGCGAGTGACCGGCCTGTGTGTGGTTTCGCAGCGACCCCGACTGTGAGGGGCACCGCTGTGAGAACGGCGTGTACGACCCGCAGCAGGACGACGGGGACGAGAGCGCAGACGAGGACAGCTGCTCCGAGCACAGCTCCAGCACCTCCACCTCCACCAACCAGAGGGAGGGCAAGTACTGTGACTGCTGCTACTGCGAGTTCTTCGGGCACGGCGGGGTACGTGCCCGGGCCGGCGGGGGGTGCAGCGCGGTCGTGCTGGGGGTCAGGCTTCGTGTGCAGTGTGGTCTGGAACCAGGGTCTCAGAAGTATGGCCTTCTGGCTCGTACTTTTCCTGAGGAAATAATGAGGAATATTTGCCCCGAGGTCTGCCTGCAAGGGCTCCCTGACTGCCCTCGTGCATTTGCTCAGGAGCTGGGGCCTCCTGAACAGCCGGCGGGGACCGCGGGGCCCAGAGCGCGCACGGCCACGCGGTGTGCACTGGGGGACTGACGGTTGTCCCTGCAAGTCGGGCGGCCAGGGTGCCGGCGGGGGTAGGGGTCGCGGGGGGCGCTGGGAGGAAGAGCGGGGGCTGGTCCTTGCTCTTTCTCTTCCTTTGTTCTGTCTGCTTTTGCTGAATGTGTGCCCGTACGTGTTCAGTGTTGTCAAGAAATGTTGGCAGTAGGGTCGAGGGCGATTTTTGTTTTCCCTTTCGACACTGAGCAAAAGACTTGCACGAAGGGCCGGAAAGAGTCTACAAATGCGTTTCTTAGCACGAAAAGATAATCACACTGTATTATATAAGAGGTAGATTAATTAGTATGTGTGATTTTTTTTTTTTTCTGGTTTGAAAATGTCCATTTGTGTATGTAGGTGTGTGTGCTTATAGTTTTCATAAACGTGTAAAGGTCGAGGGGTTGGTGCAAGAGCCAACATTCAGGTCACTCTGGGACAGGTTTTCCTTGTTGCTGCCACTTGTTTACCTTCCTTATTTTTTTTTGAAAGATTTTTTATTTATTGATTTGACAGAGATCACAAGTAGGCAGAGAGGCAGGCAGAGAGAGAGGGGGAAGCAGGCTCCCTGCTGAGCAGAGAGCCCGATGCGGGGCTCGATCCCGGGACCCTGAGATCATGACCTGAGCTGAAGGCAGAGGCTCTAACCCACTGAGCCACCGGGGAGCCCCTTATTTTTCTTAGTTTTCACCATGAACGTGTATCAGCAGAATAATAAGAAAAGCTTTCATTTTTAGTGATAGGTACTGAGATTTGCAATATTCAACATCATTAAAACTTGAAGCTTCACTCAGCCACGCTCTCCTTTAACTGCCTTAGCCTCCGGCTGCGCCGACAAGTAGGAATTACGCAGAGATGAGGGAGAAGCTTCGCCTGCGGCTGACCAAGAGGAAAGAAGAGCAGCCCAAGAAGGCGGACCAGCTCTCGGACAGAGAGAGCGTGGTTGACCATCGCAGGGTAGAGGACTTGCTGCAGTTCATAAACAGCTCGGAGACCAAGCCCGTGAGCAGCACGCGAGCCGCCAAGCGAGCCAGACACAAGCAGAGGAAGGTAAACCGCGTGCCGGCGCAGTGCTGCTCCAGGGCGGCCCGCGGAGCCGTGCGGTCTGCGGCGGGCCTCGGGCCGGGCCTCACGCTGCTGCCAGGAGGGCCCCTGACCGTCTCCGCGGCCAGAGCCGGAGCTGGACGGAAGCCCGAGGGTGTGTTTTCAGGGCACGGCTTCCCCTTTTGTGTCATGGGCTCATTGATGGATCTAAAACAAGCCTTTGGGTCCCTTTGCCCCGTGTGGGCGGCCACAGCAGGCCCTGGGCCTCTCTCCCAGGGAGGTGGAGGACGGAGCTCCTAGTGGGGAGGGAATAGGAGGGGATCCCTGTGGGCTTTTGGAGACTGTGGGTAAAGATGTTACTTTGACACGAGGCTGGGACGGGGCCTTTGCCACAGTGACATCCTTAGGACAGTCTGGGTCCCCCGCTCCTGTCCCCACTGGCAGAGGAGTCAGGCACGGCCATCTCAGGAGAGGGCAGGCACGCGGCGTTGGTGTCAAGGGTCACAGAGCAAGATGGGCACCTCGCCGCAGGCGGGGTTAGAAGCAAGCATCTACCGAGACTAGACAGGCTGGCCCAGCGGCAGATGTGGCACGCAGAGGCTGTCCGCGGTGCTCTTTACCTCCTGCTCCGCCCCAAGGGAGGGCACCGGTAGCGTCTGCTCTTCCGAGTGCCTCATGCCCCAGGGATGCGGGGCGCTGGGGCCGTCTTGGTTTTAGCTTCCGCATCGGGCAGATCCGGGCTGTGCACAGAGGGGAGCCTGCCAGGGTGACAGGGCCTCTTCCTGCAGGACGGGTGGCTGGGGGAAGAGGCGAGGCCAAGATTTACGGGAGGACACCCCAGGGTGCGCTGGGGCGCGGCCCTGAGATTTAGCTGCTCGTGATGCGGGGGCTGCCGAGTGGATCGCCCGCCAGCAGCCCCGCTTGTACCTCACGGTCCTAATCAGGGTCCAGTTCGTGGGCTTCGAGGAAACAGGGTTGGCCCGGCCCCACTAGAGCAGGGCAGTGAGACCTGTCGTCCATTCGGGTATTAGGTCAGGGCCCTGCACCCATGTCCGTGGGGCGTCTGGATGACAGGCCGGTTGTTGAAAGGAAGGTGCCACCTCCCTGCTTGTGGGTTCCCTGTAGCTCCCGTCCCGGGGCGCCCCTGTGCGGTGGGACCCGCTGTGCTCTCTGGACGCGGGGCGCAGGGGCCGCTCTGTGGGCTGCTCCAGGGCTTTGGTTTGAACACATGAAACGGATTTAAATAAGTTTTACTTGAATTATCAAGTAAAATTTTTAAAACATTTTGCTGTTAAATTTTTAACATGATTTTATATTAAAGTTCTTCAAAATAACACTTGTCTTTGTCAAATGTTACCTCCTGGAATGTTGTGAAAAATAACTGAAATCTGAAAGGAGTTTTATTTTTTTTTAATTTTTTTTTTTTTTGCAAGGACTTGTAAAGGCAAAATGTGTTTGCCAGAGTCGTCTGCTGGAGGAGCTCAGGGTTGCAGAGTCACACGCTCTTTACAGACTTCATTTGTTTTCTGTGCAAAAGGAGTAGTTTCCGTGCAGGCCCCTGGAACAGGTGTCACCGGTGAAGCCCCGTCTTCACGTGACTTAGGTTAGCTTCGTGCCAGGCCGGCGGGCGGGGTCTGTTGGCCCTGGGACGTGCAGCCTGTCAGGGTGCCGCTCGCTCTGTCACTCTGGCAGCGTATGCTGGGAGTAGGGGGGAGAGGGGACTTCAGGTTTCCAGCACCCACTCTTTACCCGTCCCGTTGACGTGCCGTGAAGGCCCAGCCGGCCCGTCGCCCACCGGCCGGAGCCTGGCGCGGGGCTCAAGCTCACACCTGGGAGAGTGAGACCTGAGCCGAGATCAAGAGTCAGATGCTGAGGCGGCTGAGCCACCCGGCACCCCCGACCTTGTTTAAGACGTGCTGAGCCACCGGGGCGAGCGCTGTCAGGGGGGTTGTGCTGAGCCGCAGCCCCCACCCCTGCCACGACCAGTGAAGTAGTGCGTGTACCTTCGTGCACAGATTAATAATTCTGGAGAGCAAGTAACCGGGGTTAGGAATGTTTTAAGCTGTTTGCCTTCTTAGAACCCGTTTCAGGGTTTATGTTCTTATTATATGATTTGTTGTTAAGGGTTTTTTTAACGTCTTAACGTAAGAACACGTAACTGTTGTCTTAAGTTGCCTGTTCTTCTCCCACGGCAGCTGGAGGAGAAGGCTCGCTTGGAAGCAGAGGCCAGGGCCCGGGAGCACCTGCACCTCCGTGAGGAGCAGAGGCGCCAGGAGGAGGAGGAGGAGTTTCAGCGGCTTCAAGAGCTTCAGAAGCTGAGGGCCGTGAAGAAGAAGAAGAAGGAGAGGCCGAGTAAAGACTGTCCCAAGTTGGATATCCTCGCTAGAAACCTGCAGGCAGCCGCGGAGTCTGTCCCTAACTCTGAAAACATGCACAACGGCTCACTGGAGCACGCGGAAGCACCGGAAACCTCATCGCACTCTCCACCCAGACACGGGGAGCACACGGAGCCGCGGCCGGGGGCCGGTGGGGGGGCCGCCAGCCCCTCGGACTCCAGGGACTCCAAGCTCCTCCTCCCAAAGGAGGTCAGTGCGAAGCAGCAGGAGCCGCTGTCTTTTCTCCTCGACATAATGCATCAGCACAAGGAGGGCAATGGCAAGCAGAAGCTCAGGCCGACCAGCAAGGCCAGCGGCGAGCTGGCGAGGAAGCCGGCCGAGCCCCCCCGAGCCTCCGAGGGCCAGCCCAGGCCCCGGCCCCAGACCGAGTCCAAGGCGAAAGTGCTTGACCTCGCTTCCCTGGCGGAGAAGAGGGAGGAGAGGAAAGTGAACAGTAACAACAATAACAAAAAGCAGCTGAACCACGTCAAGGAAGAGCGGTTGCCTCTGGCCCCCCCCAGCGAGCACCCCCCGGACGGCAGGCTGGTGCCGGCAGACTCCCCGCAGCCCAAGGGCAGGAGCAAGAAGAACCGGAAGAAGAAAGGAGACAGAGTCAGCAGTTCACTCGGTAAATAGCGAGCCGGGGGTGTGGCCGCCCCGCCTCTCGGCCGTGGGCCTGCCGGGCTGTGCCCTCGCTCTGCGCGCGCTCGTGGGTGATCACAGACTAGAGAGAATTCCCCAAACTCGCTGTGTCACCGCATCTGCTTTCTCTCTCTTTTATTGTTTTTCTGAACCCAAAGAGAGTAATTTCAGACATGAAGCCCCTTTGCCCTTAAATACTTGACTGTGTGTTTCCTCGACTCGCAGGTGGTCTCTTCCGACCCCAGACCGACCAGCAGCTGGGGAATGAGTGCCCACCCCGCAGACCTTCCTGCCGTTCCTCCCGCTCCTGACACCGGGTCCAGTCCAGGGCCCGTGTTAGATCCCTTATTTATGTGGAATAATTGCAGTTTGGTTTGTGTGCCATTTCTTCATGATCCGATTCAGATTGTGTGTTCTGGGCGGGGGAGCCGTGAGGGCCCGGAGTCTCCCTCCTGTGGGGCCGGCGCCCCCCCCCACACACACACAAGTGGAAGAGTCTGGTGGGGACGTCCGCTGGCGAGTCTCGCCCCCAGTGGTGGTGGTTCCTCAGCTGCACGTTTCCTACTCAGTGTGTACGGGAGGCCCTTTCCTTCCTCTGCCCCGGGCGTGGTTTTCATTCGTCTAGTTACTTATTTCAGGGTGGGTTCGTGCGGTCTTACTCTGTGCTCCGGATTATCGTCCTTGGCTGACGCTGCGCGTTGGGTCCTCTGGCTGTCCCGGATGCTGTCAGTGGGTGCCCCCTCAGATGGCCCCTGGACCCCATCGTTCTTGGAGCCTCTGCTTACTTCCCTGCACAGCGAGGTGTTCTGGGCTCATCCTGTACTTTCCCTGTCCCGGCCCTGACTCCCATTTTCCGGGGAGCCTGGTTCTTTCCAGAGGAGAGTGGCGTTTAGAGACCCGGCCCCAGGTGCTGTGTTGTTGTGACTAGACCCTTCCCGTTGACACGGCCAGGGGCCAGGAGTCGGGGGCGGGGGGCAGCGGTGGCCCCGGGGTGCACCAGCACAGTCCTGTGCAGCCTCGGCTCTAGGTGCCTCTGTTTCTGTTTGCCTTCCCTCTGGGTTGGTTTCCCCCATCCTCCCCACCCCACCCCCCAGCCTGGTTTTCCCTTTTCCACCTCACTAACACCCACTCCCTGCAGGGAGCTACTCGGTTTCTTTCTTTTAGTTTCCTTCTTCTGCACAAAAGGCAGCATGCTGGAGCTTTGCCCTTTGCTCGCCCCTCCCGTGGAAAGCGCGGTGCGTGGGGGGTTCACCGAGCTCCGCATTTCCCGGGGCGTGTGATTGTGGGAGCTGCCTGGTGGGGACTCCCAGGAAGGCGGGGTGCGAGTCGGACGGCGGCAAAGGGCTGGCGCCGACGGTCTTGTCAGGCTGCTAACTTGAGCCAAGACGGAGGTGACATCAGTCCCCAGTGTAGCTTTCATTTGCATTTCCCTCTAAGTACAGTGAGGTCATGTTTTAAAGGACTGTTGTCTCGTTTTTGTGAATTTCTCTGTTCATATTTTTTTCTTGTTTTTGAATTTGGTTTTTGGTCTTTTTCCTTGCATTTCATACGTTAGTCTTTCATACATTAGGAATACGAATTGGCCTTTTACCTGCATCACAGGCTGCAGACACACACTCCTTTGGACCGTGTCTGTGATGCTTTCCAGCCATGCAGAGGTTTTCTTTTTCAGTTTTATAGTCGTTTCATTGATCTTTTAGTGCCTCTGGATTTTATTTTATTTTATTTTATTTTTTATTTATTTATTTTTGTGTGTATGCCTCTGGATTTTAAACAGTGGTTGGAAAGCATTACTGTCACAATGAGGTGGGAGAGGAGTGCGCCTGTGTCTTCCAGAATTTGGGGGTTTCCGCCTCTCTCGTTGAGCCCCTGGTACATTTGGAGATCTTTCTTGGCTATCATGTGAGCCACGGCATGACCTCATCTTACGTGCTTAGCCCACTGGCCCCGTCCCAGCTCCTAGACACTTACCCTGCCCCGTGGTTCAGGGCGGCTCCTCTGTGCTGCACGCGCTCTCCCTGCGTCCGCCAGTCTCCTGGCGCTTCTGGGGTCTTCCTCCCTGCGTCCTCTCGTGCCGTCGCTGCCCCGAGTGACCGACCTCGGGCGCCCCGTGCGCTGCAGTGATGCCTCTCCTCCTGCTGTTCTCACGTGTCGTGGTTTCCGGGCGGACTTGAGTGCCTTCGTGCCAGAGCCATGAAAAACCCTTCGTTGTTGTCTCTGTTGGGGTTGTGTGACATTTATAGATTAATTTAGGGAGAATTGATACCTTTATGTTGATTGTCCTTTCCAGAAATAGGGGTATTTCTCTATTTGTTCAAGTCTGCTTTTGTGGCTTTTAGGAACGTTTTAAATTTCTTTGATAGATTTTTCATATTTCTCAGTGAAAAATAATTATTGCAGAGTATTTGAGCTGCCTTGTGTTTAGTTTCTTTTTTTTTTTTTTAAGATTTTATTTATTTATTTGATAGAGATCACAAGTAGGAAGAGGGGCAGGCGGGGGGCGGCGGGGGGGGGGCGGGGAGCAGGCTCCCGCTGAGCAGAGAGCCCGATGCGGGGCTGGATCCCAGGACCCTGAGATCATGACCTGAGCCAAAGGCAGAGGTTTTAACCCACTGAGCCACCCAGTCACCCCTTGTATTTAGTTTCATTGGGGCACTCACTACTGTTATGTCTTCTAGCTCTGAGCTTAGGTGCGCTAGCCACTAGTTACATGTCACCACTGAACACTGGAAATACGGCTCCTCCAAATTGAGGGGTCCTGTAGTGCCGACATACACTGGATTTTGAAAACCTTGTATGAAAAAAAAGAATGGAAAATATCTCAATGTAAGTTTTTTACTGATTATGAATAGAAATGATCTTGTGCTCGCTTCAGCAGCACATATATGAATAGAAATGATCTTTTGGCTATTTTAATTGAAATATACATTACTAAAATTAATTTTATCTATTTTTTATTTTTTAATGTAGCACCCAGAAAATTGTAAGTTATATTTGTGGCTCACGTCATATTTCTGTTGGATAGTGCTGTTTTAACTGGTTATTGGTGAATGAAAGCTACCGATTTTTGTGTATTTTCTTTATATCTGCTACCGTACTGAATTTTTTTTGTTGTTCGAGTCTTATTGTTGATGCTCTAGGGTTTTCCAGGTATTCTGTCATATTTCTGCAAATAGCAAAAGCTTTATTCCAACTTTTCCAGTTCTTACACTCCAGGGGTTGAGGTTGTATCATTCTCGATCTTAACAGAAAGTCTGTCTGGTATTTCCACATTAAGTTAAGATTCTGGCTTTAGGATAAGGTTTATATGTTTTATCATCTTAAGAAAATATGCAGTAAGTCCTACTTTTTATTTAATGTTTTTATTAAATGTTGAATTTTGCCAAAGGAATGAGTGTTGAATTTTGCCAAAGGTTTTCTAGTATCTCTCAAGATAAACATGATTTTTCTCTTATATGTATTGTATTATTGGATCTTCTACTATTGAAGCAGGCTTGGATTCCTGGAATAAAGTCCACGTGTTTGTAGTGTAGTATATTCTTTAGTTTTGGTTTCTGTTTGCTATGATTTTATTTAGCGTATTCAAATCAATATTGATAGGAGATACATACAGGTCTATAACTGTTTTTTTTTTTCCTGTTGTCTATATTAGGTTTGGGTATTAATATTAGACTTCATTAAGAAGTGTAAAGAATTAGGGCTCTTTGTCTTTTTTTCATGTTCAATCTTCTAGAATAATTCACCCTACATTGAGAATATTTAGGTTTTCAAGGTTTGAAAGAAATCTGTGCACCCCTCTGGGCCTGGTGCTTTTTTGGTGAGATAGTTCCTTGATAATTTTCTGTCTTTCCTGAGAAAGAGCAAAATGGAGATTGGTCTATTTGGTATTTCTTTTTCTAATAAGGTTAATTTTAATAAACTATATTACCATAGTAAATTATTCTTTTAGCTAGATTTTCCAACTTATTTATATAGATGTCTGAAACTGCATAATATTTAAAAATGTATTTTTTAATGGCTGTTTTCTCTTTAACATTTTTAAATATAAATTTGATTAACATATAACATATTATAGGTGTAAGAGGTGCAAGCCTGTTATTCATCAGACTTATATAATACCCAGTGTTCATTACATCACATGGTCCCCTTAACATCCATCACCCAGCTACCCCATCCTTCCACCTCCCCTCCCCCATCTCCAGCAACCCTCAATTTGTTTCCTGTGACCAAGAGTCTCATGGTTTGTCTCCCTCCCTGGTTTCATCTTACTTTATTTTTTCCTCTCTTCTCCTATGATCTTCTGTATTGTTTCTTAAATTCCACATGTCAGTGAGATCATATGACAATTGTCTTTCTCTGATTGACTTGTTTCGCTTAGCATAATACCCTCTAGTTCCATCCACATTATTGCAAATGGCAAGATTTTGGGTTTTTTTTTTTTATGGCTGTGTAATAGTCCATTGTGTATGGACTACACAGTATGTGTAGTATGTCCATACCACACAGTATGTGGTATGTGTATACCTCATTTTCTTTATCCATTAATTTGTCAGTGGACATCTATTGTGGACGTTGCTGCTATAAACATTGGGGTGCACGTGCCCTTTGGGTCACTGCATTTGTATCTTATGGTAAATACCCAGTAGTGCAATTGCTGAGTCCTAGGGTAGCTCTATTTAAGTTTTTGAGGATCCTCCATACTGTTTTCCAGAGTGCAATACTGCACCAGCTTGCATTCCCACCAACAGCGTAGGAGGGTTCCCCTTTCTCCGCATCCTCACCAACATCTGTCATTTCCTGACTTGTTAATTTTAGCCATTCTGACTGGTGTGAGGTAATATGGCATTGCAGTTTTGATTTGTATTCCCTGATGCTGAGTGATGTTGAGCATTTTTTCACGTGTCAGCCATTTGTATGTCTTCTTTAGAGAAATATCTGTTCATGTCTTCTGCCCGTTTTTGATTGGATTATTCTTTGGGCATTGAGTTTGATAAGTTCTTTATAAATTTTGGATACTAGCCCTTTATCTGATATGTCATTTGCAAATATCTTCTCCCATTCTGTTGGTTATCTTTTGGTTTTGTCCACTGTTTCCTTTGCTGTGAAAAAGCTTTTGATCTTGATGAAGTCCCATTAGTTTATTTTTGCCTTTATTTTCCCTCTTGCCTTTGGAGACGTGTCTAGCCAAAAGTTGCTGTGGCCCAGGTCAGAGAGGGTGCTGCCTGTGCTCTCTGGACTTTTGATGGAGTCTTGTCTCACATTGAGTTCTTTCATCCATTTTGAGTCTGTTTTTGTGTCTGATAGAAGGAAATGGTCCAGTTTCATTCTTCTGCATGCAACTATTCAATTTTCCCAACATTTCTTGAAGAGACTGTTTTGTTTCCATTGGACATCGTTTCCTGCTTTGTTGAAGATCAAGTGACCACAGAGTTGAGGGTCCATTTCTGGGCACTCTCTTGTGTTCCATTGATCTGTATGTTGGTTTTTGTGCCAGTACCATGCTCTCTGGATGATCACAGCTTTGTAGCGGAGCTTGAAGTCCGGATTTGTGATGCCCCCAGCTTTGGTTTTCTTTCTCAACATTGCTTTGGCTATTTGGGATCTTTTCTGGTTCCGTGCAAATTTTAGGATTATTTTCTCCAGCTCTGTGAAAAAAGTGGGTGGTATTTTGTTAGGGATTGCGTTAAATGTGTAGCTTGCTTTGGGCAGCATAGACATTTTCACAATCTGTTCTTCTAATCCGTGAGCATGGAACATTTTTCCATTTCTTTGTGTCTCCCTCAGTTTCTGTCATGAGCGTTCTGTAGTTTTCTGAGTACAGATCCTTTGCCTCTTTGGTTAGGTTTATTCCGGTATCTTTGCAGCCGCCTGCCCAGCTCTGATGCCCAGGAGCTGCGCCCCACTCAGGTGACCCTGAGGGGCCTGAGACCACTGTCCCAGCGAGGATTCCCCCCTCCTTTAGCCCCCGAGCCACGTCCCCCCATAGAGCAGACTTCCAGCAGTTCCGATTCCGTGCCGGCCGCTCTCACTGCTGGGAGCCAGTGACGAGGCCCCCTCCCCCGTGCTCTGTCTTCCCATATATAGCCTTCCATTCACTTCTCTGCACCTCCTACCATCCGGCAAGTGGTTGATTTTCTGTTCCTAGAGTTGCTGCTCTTCTTCTCTTCCATCTCTGCTTGAGTTCGCAGATGTTCAGAATGATCTGGTAGCTTTCTAGCTGAATTCCTGGGGCCAGACAAAACTAAGGTTTCCTACTCCTCCACCATCTTGGACTCTCAATGACTATTTTCATCACCATTTCGTATTTTGTGTATTTGTGTTCTCTCCCCATTCTCTTTCATCCAGCTAATTAATAGCTTGTCTTTTATTTTGGGGCTGCCTGACTGGATCAGTGGGTGGGACATATGACTCTTGATCCAGGGTCATGAGTTCAAGCTCCACTTTGGGCATGGAGCCCACTTAAAAAAAAAAGTAGTTCATCTGTTGTACTTATATTTTTTTTTAAAAACAGGCTCTTTATTCATTAACCAGATTTACTCTTGTTCTTTCTAATATCTCATCACTTTCTACCCTTGTCTTTATTTTCTTCCTATTCTTGCTTTTACTTTGTTGTTTATTTTCTAATTTTTTGATTTGGGAATTTAGTTCATTTGTTTTCATTCCACCATTTTTATTGATCAAAGTATTTAGCATTTCAAATTTTCCTCTGATCGTTCCTTTACATATATCTCATAGTCTGATGATATTTCCACTGGCGTTTTGTTTTGTCTTAAGAAGTTCAGGAATTTCTTTGTTTTTATCTCCCCTTCACCCAGTAGTTTAATAGGTGGCTTTTAGGTTTCCAGGTGGGAGAGCCTTTTTTTTTTTTTTAAGATTTTTTTTTTTTCTATTTGAGAGAAAAGGAGCAGGGTGTGTGGGGGGGTTGGCAGAGGGAGAGGGAGAAGCTGACTCCCTGCTGAGCAGGGAGCCCAATACTGGGCTTGATCCCAGAACCCTGGGACCATGACCTGAGCCACCCAGGTGCCCCTGGGAGAGCCTTTCTTATGTTAATAATTTCTAGGTTTTCTGCATTGTGATCAGAGAATATTGTTTGTAGTATTTCTGCTTTATGGAATTTACAGATATTTTCCTTGTGTTGAGCTTTTGTGGCTGCTCCATACACTTGAGATAAAAGTGTATTTTTTCTGTTATCATGGTGAAAATTGAATGTATACGTCTCCATAGCATATTGATGAATAATATTTGGTGTTAGGTCTTCTGTTTCCTTCCTGGTTTTTTGTCCTCTTGACCTGCTTCTGTTACTTACTGTTAATTAGTTTCTAGATTTTCTCGTCTCTCTTGCAGTTTTGCTTTATAAAGATGGTGTTTGTATTTGGTGCACATTCCTAATAATACCTTTTTAGTGAATTATGGGGTTTAATGCTAAGAAATGTCCTTGTGTTTTTGTGCCTTTGCCTTGAACTCACCTTTGTCCGAGGTGGTAACCGCTGCCCCTTCTGCCTCCGCATCTCCCCTCGCCTGGCAGGCACCTCTGCTCTCACCCCTGAGCCCCTCAGCGTCAGCTCCTCCTCTGGCTTCAGACAGCACAAATCTTGAATCTTGCTTGTGAGCCAAATGGAAAATCTTATTTACAGGGGAATTTAAGCTCATTTGCATTTATTACTAGTATGTGTTTCCTCTCAGCTCCAATGACATTTTAGAAGTACTGTGTGTTATTTTATATTTGCTGTTTCTTTTTCTATATGATGTGTTTTCTTAGCTTTTATTTTTGAAAATCTGGTGTTTAGGAAAGTTGGCAGTGTTTGCCTGAGCGCATTCCTCCACACTTGTACCTTTGCTGCCCCTTTGGTTTCCTTGCTTACCTCCCACAGCGGCTTCAAGGCAGGTTCTCTGACACCCACTTACTGCCTGGACAACAGTCCATGAGCTGCTTCCATCCTTTCCCCTCCCCCCTTGTGCAGTCCTCTCCCCATTTCCCAGCTGACGACATCCCATGCTTGTGTTGGTCCTCCCACGAGGTGCTCCCCATCCTCTTCACCTTTGGGCGCATGTCCTCAAATCGGGGTCAGGGTACAGAATTCTCTGAGCTCTGGCAAACAAAATGTCTCCTACAGTCTTAATGATCTACAGAAAGCCTAGCCTGGCTGGATATGAAATCTCTGGGTCACACTTTCCACTCTGATGAACTTGGCTTTGCTGTTGTGAGAGATGTCTTCCTGGTACTGAGTCTGGTTACGGTTCTGTCACTTTTTTCTTCTACCAAGATGATGAGTATTGGTTCTGTCACTTTTTTCTTCTACCAAGATGATGAGTATTGATTATTCTTACCAGAAGAAAGGAAGATTAAAACTTGCTTTATAGGACAGCTTTTCTAGCAGCCGTACCTGCTCTGTTCGCTTTTGCGGTTGTTCCTCTTCCAGAACTAGTAATGGAAGGACCGTTAATCAGAGACTCACCCTCTTAGACCACTTTCACTGCACCTCCGAGCGCCCCTGCGCCGTGGCACCCTTCCGTGGGCACCGGCGATTCTTGGAATCGGCCTCAGCAGGTCTGGTTGGCAGCCAGGCGGGGGCTGCACGTGGACGTCCGGACAGAGGCCCAGTCGGAGTGGGCCGGGTCGCTGGGGGGGGGGGTGGTCAGGCCGCCCGAGCAGGGCAGCTGTGGCCCGAGGTGCTGGAGGGTGACCGCCGGCCCGCGCGCCAGGGGAGCCCGGCCCGAGGCTGCTGACGGCCGGCACTGCTGCGGCCGCAGGGGGTAGAGATGGGGGGCCCGGACTGTTCGCAGAGAACTTGCCTGGCCCGTAGAAGGCGTGACGGCTGAGGGTAAGCCGGGGCGGGAGGGTCCCCGTCAGAAACGGAGCAGGTCGCGGCAGACGGCGAGGGACCCGCCTTCACCCAGCCCCGGGTGGGGGGTGCAGCTTCAGGGACCTGCCGCTCAGGAAGGTGGTCCGGGGCAGGAGTGGAGGCTTGGGGGTGTCGGTATCTCCGTGGAGGAAGGGAAGCTGGGTGCCGGCAGAGGGTGGGTGCGAGGGGCTGCGGTCATACAGGTCCCTGGAGGGAAGCCCGTCCCTGACGTTTCTGGGAGCTCCCAGACCGGCGGGCTCTGCCTGGCACCCAAGTCCGCAGCAACGTCAGCTGCTGTTGCAAGCTGGGCAGTGCCCGACGCCCTGGTGAAGGGGAAAGGTGTGCCTGTTTTCTGGGGGTGACAAAGAATGACCCTGTGCCCCAGTCTGCAGGGAAGGGGAACTCCGTACCTTCCTCTGGCGATGGGGCCAGGTGTCGTATCTGCACCGCCAGCCCTGCTAGCGGCCCGGCCGTGCACTGCTGCAGCCTCTGGCGCCCGGGGCATCCTGCGGGGAGCAGACTGGGCAGGTGAGAAGCAGCAAGAACTTGAACTCCTTAAATTTGCTGGGTTTCTGGGAGTTGGAGTAACCCTGAATCATTAGTCTCCCTGCATCCGGCCTGTTGCAGAGAGCGTGATTTAACTGCAAAGTGAAATACAGCCTTGCTTTTTACTGGAATTGCCTGAAAAAGTGTTTGATGGTGTCTCTGGAATGTTGCATGTAGAAACTGACTGCCTGGGAGAGCCGTCTTCCCATGGGGTTGATGTTGGGGTCCCAGGCACAGTCAGTCGCGTCCTCTTGCTGCAAGGGGCACTTGCAGGGGACAACACTCGCTTTCCGTGTGGCTGCTCCTGGGCTTCTCCTTCCCGCCCTCCGGTAGGGGCCTACGACAGACTCCGGGCCTACCAGCACCATAGGTTTCCAGTAGTCTTCTCAAGGGCTCTCCAATCCTGGAAACTGGTCGCCGGGCCCTTGGGGACTCTGGGTGCCAGGGCTCTTCTAGTGGGCCTGGAGCCACCGCTGTTGTGCTCAGCAGACTTGTGCGTTCCATGATTTTGAAGCTAAAGCGGATGTTCACAAGCACATGAGAGACATCTGCCCTCCTTTGGCTGTAAAGTCTCATTTTAGAGAAAACGTTCCGTTGGTCAAGTTGTTAAAATTCAGTAAAGCCAGGTGATCTGTTCCCCTGTAATCTGACTTGCCTCTTTTCTTTAATTTTACAGATGATGTCTTTCTGCCTAAAGATATCGACCTAGACAGTGTGGATATGGATGAGACAGAGAGGGAAGTGGAGTATTTCAAAAGGTAAACATTAAGGCTTTCTGTCTGAAATAATGAGGCTGTCACGGCTGCCAGACATGACCCTGCTGACCCTCCCGTAGCATTGCCAACTGTCCCGGACGCAAGTTCTGTCAGCTAGCCGGGCGGCCTGTCACGCACGTCCCCCCACAGCCCTAGCATAGACAGGGGCCTCCTGACTCAGTCACCTGGTCACCACCCTCCCCCACCCCCCCCACCCCCCCACCCCCCCCCACGAGAAGACTGGTTGAGGACCGTGGCTCCAGACCAGCGGCATCCCCAGGGCACACAGGCCCCTCCCCAGACCTGCGGAGTCACTCCGGGGTGGGGGGGGTGGGGGGGGCGCGACATCTGTGTTCTCATGAGCGGCCCGGGCCATCCGTGTGTGCTGACCTTAGAACACACTGACTGGTATGGATGCTTTGGGGGAGAAAAGTAACATTTTAGAGATTTGCTCAGTTTCCCTGATAAGCGGGTTTCATCAGTACTGTGTTCACTAGTATTTTATCTACTTTGTGAATTATGGCAAGCAAATTTCATTTTAAAGTTCCTTGTTCCTCTTTAACCTGTTTGTTTCAGATAATACACACACGCACACATGCAAAAGGAGCAGTTAGTTTGCATGTCCCTGGCTCCTCGCTGAAATAGCGGAGGGGCGTCTGGGCGGCTCAGTCAGTCAAGCATCTGACTCCTGATCTCAGCTCAGGTCCCGAACTCGAGGTCGGGGTTCAAGCCCCACATTGGGCTCCACGCCCAGCATGGAGCCCATTTAGAAAAATTAAAGGTAAAAATAAATACTATAGAATTCTAGATGATTCTGAAAATTTTATCATGTACATACATGAGCGTGTGTGTGTCTGTCAGCGGGCAGAGCAAAGCGTCTGCTGAAGTTGGCCGTCCGTTCTAGTAGAAGCTCTTAACGCAGGACTAGGTGGGCATACCCTTGCGGGACAAAAGGAATGCATACAACACAGCAAATGCCGGGGCACAGTGAAACATTAAAAGCTGTCCCTTGAGATTAAAAGAAAAACGAAGGGTGCCCATTGTTACAACGTCTGTTTGTGGAAGAGGAAGAGGAAGCCAAAGGGACAAGAATCCGAAGGAAGAGAGAAGCGCCCTTCTCAGGGGGCAGGCGCGCGGCACGTCTGGGAGCGTCTTGTGGGCGAGCGCAGAGCTCTGGGCAGGGGCTCCCGAGGTGGGCTGGGGGACCTTATCGGCAAAGGTCGTCAAGCGCCCGAGGCCTGGGGAAAAGAAACCTCTAGAAATGAAAAACAATGATTAAAATCAAGATGTTAAGAGATACGTGATGAACAGACACTGCTTCAGAGCGAATGAGTGAACTGGAAGCAGCGCCTGAAGGATGTGCCCAGGACGCAGCACGTACGAGGATGCAGCACGTTCGAGGACGCAGCACGTACGAGGACGCGCGTCCGTAGGAGGATACAGCACGTACGAGGACGCAGCACGTACGAGGACGCAGCACGTACGAGGACGCTAGAAGAGAGGACGAGGCTCAGACACGTGAGGAGAGGCTGCGTCTGACGGGCGTTTGAGCGGAGCCGCCCGAGGAGAAGGTGGAGGCCGCGGGAAAGCTGGGGTGGTGCAGCGCGCACGCGTGGGACGGGCAGACGGAGACCCGTTCCCCGGCGCGGCGGGCGCGAGGCCAGAGGAGCGTGGGCGGGGTACCTGTGGCGCACAGACCCGTTCTCCGCGGCGACGAGAATCTGCAGGATCGCGCTCCAGAGGCACCTGCGTTCACAAGTGCGGGTGTCTACGTATCTTCGAGGGAAAGGGGACTGATGTCGGGAGACCGTGGTTTGCGGGAAGGAGAGCGAACAGCCCGGCAGACCTTAGGTAGGTGAGTGTCCCGGCGCCGGAGGGCGGACTGTCGGCCGACAGCCTGAGGGCCGCGGGGCCGGGCTGTGTCAGCTGCGTGCGCGGCCGCTGGCGGAGGTGTTCGCTGCTTAAGGCCCCGACGCGAGGCTGACGGGCGACGCCGCGGCAGGTCAGCGCTCCAGCAAGACGTCGGGTGTGCAAAGTGCTGATCCGTAGAAGGAAGACAGTAAATGTGAGGACAGGACGGTAAACAAGGTGTAACCCGAGACCTGCGAGTTCAGTTTTATTAGCAGCCGTGATACACGATAAACACGTTCGTCCGATTGTGTTAACGACTTAGACGCACGCGAGCACAGCGAACAGGAAGGGGGCGGTGAAGACGGAGAGGAGGCCGCTGTGGGACCCGCGCCCGTCCGCCAGAGCGCCGGCCAGCGTAGGGGACACGCCGGGCTGCGAGGGTCCGTGTGTGAGGGGCGCGGCAGCTCCAGACCAGGCCCTCGCTGAGCTGGCGTCCACCGACCCTGTCGGACGCCGTCCCCCGCGTGTGGAAGCTGCAGACGCAGGGAGGGGTGCCCCGGGCACGCGGGGAGCGCTCTCAGAAGCGGAGCGCCCTGCGGGTGTGTGCAGTCGTGTCCTCTGACCGCGTCCAAGTCGGCGGTTTACAGGAAGTGGATTTTTAAGTCCCGAAGTATTTGGCCGTCGGAAAGTGTGTATACTCAACTCGTGGGTTCAACAAGAAACCCAGTAGACGGTTAAAGATACACGGAACTGAACAAAAGAGAAGGAAACACAACATGAAAACCTGTGGGCTGTGGACACAGTTTGCTGTCGAGCGCTCTTTCAGCGAAGCCTTAAGGCTGCCCAGTGAGTCTTTAAAAACCTGAAAATTAACGAGTTAAGGATTTTGTTTGAGAGATTAGGGAAAGAACGACCAAATAAACCCAAAGAAACTGAGAGAAGATAATACATAAAAGAAATCATGAAACAGAAAACAAATAGGAGATCAACAAAGCCAAACTTTAACTCTGAAAATACTAACTTAAATAAATAAACCTTTGAGAGACTGGTCAGTGTTAAATAGGGAAAAAAGAACAATACAGTAGTTAGATGGAAAAGAACCAGGATGTTGATAATTATCAAAGTTGGCCCGTGACCACACTCTGCTTTTGTGTGTGTGCAACATCTTCTATAATGAAAAGTGTTTCTTTGAGTCTGTGACTACATGAGTGAAAAGGAAAACAACAGGGGCACCTGGGTGGCTCAGTGGGTTAAAGCCTCTGCCTTCGGCTCAGGTCATGATCTCAGGGTCCTGGGATCAAGCCCCGCATCGGGCTCTCTGCTCAGCAGGGAGCCTGCTTCCCCCTCTCTCCGCCTGCCTCTCTGCCTACTTGTGTTCTCTCTCCTCTCTGTCAAATAAAAAATAAATCTAAAAAAAAAAGAAAAGACATAGCTACAAGTGCTACAGTGATTCAACTATAAGAGAACGTGCCAAACAACTTCACAGTGAATTTTAAAACTTAAATACAAAATCAGCCCAATAACAAAATAGCCTGAATGATCCAGTAACCATCAAAGAAATCAGAGTAATAGTTAAAAATAATCGCGGGGCGCCTGGGTGGCTCAGTGGGTTAAAGCCTCTGCCTTCGGCTCAGGTCATGATCTCAGGGTCCTGGGATAGAGCTCCGCATCGGGCTCTCTGCTCAGCGGGGAGCCTGCTTCCCCCTCTCTCTCTGTCTGCCTCTCTGCCTACTTGGGATCTCTCTCCTCTCTGTCAAATAAATAGATGAAATCTTTAAAAAATAATAATAATCGCAATGAGACACTGCATTCTGACATTTGTGCAGAGAATTCTCCCAGAACTTTAAAGAGGTGATCTAGGTGTGCCTGGGTAGCTCAGTGGGTTAAAGCCTCTGCCTTCAGCTCAGGTCAAGATCTCAGGGTCCTGGGAGCGAGCCCCGCATGGGGCTCCCTGCTCAGCGGGGAGCCTGCTTCTCCCTCTCCCACTCCCCCTGCTTGTGTTCCCTCTCTTGCTGTGTCTCTCCCTGTCAAATAAATAAAATCTTTAAAAAAAAGATGATCCAGCCTTGTACTGATTCTATCAGAGAATTGAAAGGAGACAGCACAAGACTCCCCCACTTTGATTTATGAGAGGAGGAGGATTTTGATACCAAAATCTGCTAAAAGCTATATAGAAAACATGAAAAATCACAGATCTGTTTTCGTCATGAATATTAATTGGATGTGAAAAAATTTCACATTGCAAATTCTACTGTATTTTAAAAGTAATACTTGACCAAACTTGCGTACCCCAGGAATGAATGCAAGGAATATTTACTAATAGGAAATCCACAAATGCTATTTGCTAAATTGATAATTTTTTTTTTTAAAGATTTTATTTATTTATTTATTTGTCAGAGAGAGCACAGCAGGCAGAGAGGCAGGCAGAGGCAGAGGGAGAAGCAGGTTTCCTGCGAAGCGAGGAGCCTGATGTGGGACTCAATCCCAGGACTCTGGGATCATGACCTGAGCCGAAGGCAGCTGCTTAACCAACTGAGCCACCCAGGCGTCCCTAAATTGATAATTAAAGAAGAACCATATGATCATTTCCATAGGTCCAGAAAAAACATTTGATAAAATGTTAACATTACATTAATTAAAGAAAAACAGTAAACTAATAGGAAAAGAAAATGTCCTTACCCTGAAAAGGAGATTTACCAAGAGAGAGGAAAGAAATGCTACATGAAACATTTTCTCAAACGGGAAGTGTGGAAGTGTGTGCAAAACAGAGACGCTCTCTGTTTCCATCTGTGTTCAGCCTTAAATTGTGGTTCCTAGGCAGGAGAAGAAATCAGAGGCTTAAAGAATGGAAAGCAGGAGATAAAATCCCACTTAACAGTTGATCTAACTGACTACAAAGGGAATTACAAAAAAAGTTCGCAAGAGAAAGAGTTTAGTAGTGGAACTGGCTATAGGGCCCGTGTACCGGAGTTCCGTTTCTCCGTACCATCCGTAATTTGAAAATGTAGTTTAAATGAAGACGGTATTTGTACCAGCTCCAGAATCTATGCACTCGCCATGAGTAAATCTAACAGAAGTTGCCCGCGACCCATGTGTAGAAGGCAGTGAAGCATGAGGGAAGACCACTGAAGGCTTGGAATGGATCCTGTGCTCATTAGTAGGAAAAGTGATTATCATTAAGCTGTCTCGCTTCCCAGAATTCATCTGTAGATTTTCAAACCCAAGAAGGATTTTGTAAAATTGAGTGTTTTCAGAACACATTCGTGTCGCGTGGACACGCTGCACAGCCGGGGAAGGGAAGGACCTGGCGTGGCGTGTGGTGCAGACCCAACAAAGTCAGTAGTGGGCAGAAGGCTCACCACGAGAAGACACGTAATACCTCGTTTATAGAAAGCTTAGTTTAGACACAACCAAAGTACATTTTTTTTTTTAAATTGTTCTATTTAAAATTAGTTATTAACACGAAGTGAATTACTGTGTCCAAGGTGGAGTCAGGGATCCATCAGTCCTATATCACACCCCGTGCTCATCACATCACGTGCCCTCCTTGCCGCCTGTCACCCAGTGACCCCATCTGCCCACCCACCTCCCTTCTGTAATCCTCTTGTTTGTTTCCTAGAGTTAACGGTGTCTTTGGGTTTGTTTTCCCTCTCTGATGTCATCTGTTTTTCCCTCCCTCCCCCTGTGATCCTCTATTTTGTCTCTTCAGTTCCTCCTATGAATGGGATCATACAGTGTTTGTCTTTCCCTGACTTATTTTGCTCAGCCTAATACCCTCTGGTTCCATCCACGTTGATGGAAGTGGTAAGATGTCATTCCTTTTGATGACTGGGTAGTATCGCATCGTATCCGTGAGCCACATCTTCCTGATCCGTTCATCTGTCGATGGTCATCTGGGCTCTTTCCACTGAAGTACGTTCTGTGATGTACACCATTCAGTCCAGCAGCTCCTCTCCCGGCGGTCTGGCCGAGAGCAGCCAGGACGTGGACCCACACAAAGATGTGTCCATGCATGTTCCCAGAAGTTTCACTCGTAATAGCCAAAAACTGGGGGCCACGCAGGTATGCACAGCAGATGAGCAGAGAGACCGCTCTGTCTGTCTGGTGGACACCACTCAGCGGGGAGAAGCTTACTCCCGATGAGGCAGCGGAGGCGGAGCCCAGAAGCAGGGTGCTTGGGGCAAGGAACCAGACAGGGGGTACATACTGCACGGTTCCTTGTCCGTGAGATGCCAGGAAATGCAAATTCATCCCTGGTGACAGCAGATCACTGGGTGCCTAGGGCCGGGGCAAGGAGACACTTCCTGGAAGGGTTCTGTGTCTTGATTGAGGGGATAGTTACCCGGATGTATTTATTTATCAGCACTATGAGCCCTATAATAACCGCAATTTATTGTTCATAATTTATACCTCAGTAAAGGGTATTTTAAGAAGTCTACTGTTCAGGGATACTGTACCATACACAGGTGTTAAGACTATAAAGAAAAGCGAGGAAGTGATCATAAAAAGCCAGAATGGTGATTACTTTGGGGGTGGATGGGGGCTTCCTGGAGATGGTGTCCCAGGCTTGCTGCTAGCGCTCCGGTGTTTGCCTTCTCAGTTTCCTTTAGCGCGCACGTCTGGTTTCTCTGCTGCATGTGTGTGACGTTCACACAAAAAATGAACGACCTTAGAAAGGTTTGAGCTGATCCTACTAAAAGTATAGGAAGAACAGAGCCGCTTTTCCTGCCCATTACAAAGACCTGGAAAGTCATAGAAACAAGACTCTACAACCCTGAGCTTTGGTTTGTGACAAAAGACAGGCCGGCAGTGGAAATGAAGGTGTGTTCGTAAAGAAGCTGTGAAAGTTTATGTAAGAAAGAAAAACTCTTCAGTTGGATCCTCACCTCGTCTACCCAAAGGTCTGCTCTAGAAGAGGAGATTCTAAATGTCACGGGCAGACCTTTTTATTTGGGTTATAGGTGAGTATGTTTTTGACCTCAGAGTAGGGAAAGATTTCTTAAAAACACCAACCATAAAATAAAAGATTGGTAAATTAAATAATATTAAAGTCAATAACCCTTTAAAGAAGGTGGAGACAGCGTGTGCGGTGCCTCACGGGGCTAGTGCCTGACCGGACCCGCGTGACAGGACAGGAGAAAACAGACGTGTGACAGGCCCCCGCCTGCCGGGCTGGGCGCACAGGGGCCACGACCCCCCACCCGCCCAATCCCCGGGGGCCCAGAGTGGCCCCGGGAGCCTGCAGCGGCCATGGGGAAGTTTGGCAGAATCGGGCCCGGTTGCACGGAGCCCCACGGGGTGAACTCACAGCCTTGGGAGCGGGCGCACCGCGGCCTCGGGAATCACGCAGCACAGGTTGGAATGAGAGCGGGAAGGAAACAATACGGTACGATTCTGTTCCTGCGAGTTCAGGAACCACACGAGCGAGTGAGGGGCTGCGAGGCCGTGGGCGATCGTCAGAGGCGCCAGGGGGCGGGCGGCCTCCTGAGAGAGGACGGTAGGGACCTAGGTTAGGAGTGTGGTGACCCAGGCTTTTGTGGTCCCGGTCCTCTGGGTACACGTGTTCCAGACGTGTGACACAGTCCCCAGCGGGCCCCACGGAGCCTCGGGTGCGGGGAGGAAGCCGAGCTGGGGGCCAGGCTCCGCTGGCGCAGAGACCCCAGTCGTGCTCTGGCCACTGCGTGTGGAGAGGCGGGCGCAGGTAGCCTCGTGGGGACCACCGGGAGCTCCCGCCAGGGCAGGGGGACATGGTCAAGGCAGATGGGGGAGCTCCACGAAGGTTGGAAAGGTGACGGCTCTAGGCCCTGGGGTTTGACTGGCCGTGGCCTGGGGAAGAGAAGTCAGGTTCCGGGAGGCCGCGTGGTGCTCGGGGGCGGGGCAGGGATGGACACACGGACCGCCCAGCCTGCAGCCTGGCAAGTTGAGTGATGGGAAGGAGCGCACTTTGGCTCTGGCTGTGCCACAGCAGTTTTTGGGCTAAATTCAAGCACCTGCTACTCACATGAGAGCTGGAGAACTTCAGAAGTTATGCAGAGTCTAGGCTTCGGCAGGAAGCGCTGCCCCTGTAATACAGGGGGGCCGTTAGAGCCCGGGGAGCAGGTGCTGCGGGGCGGGCAGGGGCGACCCCGCGCTGGGCCCCAGGGCGGCGGGCGGGCGGCGCTGTGACCGGGTCTCACCCGCATGGTCCCGTGTTCTCTCGCACCCGGGCGTGCATTCGTGGGTGGCTGAGGGCGGGCAGGGGAGGGCAGGGTGGTGGCCGTGGGCTCATCAGAAACTTCCCTCGGGCAGCTTCCCCGGAGGACAAGTTGGAAAAGAAGGACCCAGGACACCCGAGGACATTGAGGGCACTGGCCAGTGTCCTGAAGAAGGGGACCCCCGGCCTCCCGAGGGCCTTTCCCCACTCTGAAGGGTGGCCAGGTGTGGAGGGGACCTTGACGCCGAGCCTGGCACGCGGAGCCCCTCCCCCCGCCCCCCAGGAGGACACTAGACTTTGCGGACACAGCTCGGCTGCGGGCGGTTTCCTCCCGTGACTGTCTGGCTCTTTGTCTTCACAGATTCTGTTTGGATTCCGCTAGACAGACCCGACAAAGACTGTCCATCAACTGGTCCAATTTTAGCTTGAAAAAAGCCACTTTCGCTGCCCACTGAATGAGGAGCGCCTGGAGAGGGACGCGCGGGAGGCGGGCTGGGCCCCGGAGCTGCGGGCTCGCCCAGGGCTGTGCCGGGCGGGCCGCCGCCCCCCAGCCGAGAACTTGCCGCCGGGCCGAGTCGGGGCTGTGTGTGCGTGCGGCCTGGGGCTGAGGCCCGAGCTCGGCGCCGCGCGGTCGGATCGGACAGCAGCTCCCGCCACCCTCCCGCCGCGCGGCCCCAGAGCCTGGGCCGCGCTCGTCATCCGCGTGGCTCGTTGCCTGTGCATCTCGCCCCATCCCGTCCCCTGGCCCCGCCGGGGCACTGCCGCCACTCAGCCCTCGTGTGCCCTGCGTCCCACCCAGCGGGCGGGCGGGCAGGCGCTCTTCCGTTCTCTCCACGATCTCCTGTTCCAGAGTGTACACGTTGCGCTGTGTGTGTCTGACCCCCTGACTTGTAGCCGGCTCGTGGAAGATCCCCTGCAGAATGAGAAAGTTCAAGAACAAAACCCCACCCAGTACTCACACCATCAAGTCTGTTAGAGAGTGTACGACTGTATTAACACGGAGGCCTGCCTGGCTACTTTTTTAACATATTGTTAAGTAATATTAAAATCATGTCTTTCTTTTTGAAAGATGGAATACATTAGTACAGCAGAAGACCTCGTCTGGTTGCTTTCTGCTGGGGGGGCGGGGTGTGGGGTGAGTGGGGGAGCAGTGCCCCCCAAGGGGAACCTGGCCCACCAGCCCTGGAGCATCTCCCCGGTCACCCCCGGCAGCAGTTTAGGGGTCCTGGCACAACCCCCCCCACCCCTCCCCGCACGCTTCATGCCTCAGTGTATCCGGGACCTTCCGCGTGCCAGGCAGCGCCAGGCCCCAGGCCAGAGTCCAGCCCGGTGCCCAGGTTTGGCACGAGAGCAGTGGTGACACCCAGCCACCGCAGCGGGGTGGGGTCTCCGTGCCCTCACCCACGGGGCAGGGGAGGTAGAGCCGGGGGGCCTGTGGGTCAGCAGGCTGGGACCACGTAGAGCCTGGCGGGCAGGTGCCCATCCAGCCGGGGCGGGCGGGGGTGCGTCGTGATCTCTAACGAGACTTTGCAAAGTCACGGGCATTCGTTTGGGGGTAAACGAACCACACAGGCAGGGTTGGGGATGACAGTGGGAGCGCTGCCTGGGTTCCTCTCCTCTGCGGTCTCTACTGGAGCCGCCCCCTTCCCAGAGCACCGGGGCTCCCGCCTCTCGGGAAACCTGCTTGGGTGCAGTCGAAGGGGTGTGGCGGATCCTCGGGTACAGGGGGAGCGATGAGGGCCCGGCTTCCGTGTGGAGACAGGTTGAGAGGAAGCGGCCTCTGGAAACTGCCAGTTCCGTCCGCAGCGCTTCTGGACAGACGGGATGCAGGTAGGAGGGAGAGGGGGCAAGAGGGACTTCGAGGCTTTGGTCTGGGCCCTGGGCTGCACGGGGCTGTGTGCCCCGGGGCAGGGCTCAGGTCTGAGGGGCCCCTCTGACCCCCCAGGTGAGACGTGTGGCGTTGGGGATCGCTGTTTGTGGGCAGAAGGCCACCGCGGCACGAGTGCAGACAGGTCGTCAGGGGTACAGGCCCCAGAAGCAGCGAGCAGGGCGGGAGGAGACGAGCGGCCGGGAGACACAGGCGGGGAGACGCCGGCTGCGGCAGAGCCACCGGGGCCGAGGTGCAGTCCAAGGACTGGCCCGGGGCTCCTGCACGGAGGGGACTTTGACCATAGCCCGGCGGGGGCTGGTTTGCAGGGAGACGGCTGGGAGTGGCAGGTCCTGGGAACAGGACCTGGGGCAGGAGGCTGGCCGGCTTGTTTTGCTTTTCTCTGACCAGGTGAGAAGAACAAGCGTACCCCTTTGCTCACGGGGTGACCCTGCTCAGCGAGGAATGGGCTGGGCAGCGACTGCAGCAGGAGCTGTGTCCTCGAAGGGCCTGATGTGCCTCCAGGACTCCCGGGTCTGGGCCTGGGCCTCCACCCCTCCAGGTGAGGCCGAGAGCGAGCTGGGCCTGATTGGGCCAGAGCAGCAAAGGCCGGGAAGGGTCCTGGGTGGGGAACCTGCTCTCGGGGGGAAGCTGCCCGCCCAGACCCCCAAGACCCTGCCCTGCCCCACCTCGGGGCCTCCACTTCCATCTGTCCTGGGGGGCGTGTTGGCTGCCGAGGAACCGCAGGGTCCCACCTGTGACATGAGCAGGACCTTGTCAGGGCCATGAGAGGGGAGGGGAAGCCCTGGGCGCCCACTCATGATGCCCCACCTGCGCGTCCCACACCCTCACCCCCCTCGAAACAGCCGGGCCACCTGTGCCCTGTTCCAGGTCTGCAAGCTTCCGTCCCCACTGCTTCCTTTGGCTCTTTCCCCAAGAGGGGGCGTCACTTAACCATCCCCAGTTCTGCGGGGATGGATTTGGGGCCTGGGAGGCCCAGGACAGAGTGCGGGATGGGGGAGGGGGAGGGCCGCCGCTGGCAGGGCCCCCCAGATTCAGCCCCTCCCGTGGCCCCCAGAGGTGGGCCCAGGCCTGCAGCTTGGCACTGTGGGTCCTCATGCCCGGACACTGCATTTACAGATGGGGAAACCGAGGCCCAAGGTGCGTCTGCGGGACATCCAGCTCCAGTGCTCCTGTCTTCACGGAGCCTAGGCCTGGGAGTCGACCTCTGGGGGATCCTCACATAGATCACGCTGGACTCTCACCTCCTTTTCACGGTAATGGTAATCATTAGATGAAATAAAAGAACAACGGCCAGAAAAACAGTAAAAATGTCCTTTTGTTGAACTTTGTCTACATACTCATGCCATTAAACCAAAATGTTACCAAAAGGAGTATCATGGCACCAGAAAGGATGAACGCTTCTTAATTTCATTAATATTAAAGGAGAAAAAAACCTTACGGGTCCCACCGTTTCTCGGTTTTAAACTTATTAAAGTTCTCGGTCACACACAGAGTGACAGAATTGAAGTAACTTGCATCCTGGTCCTTCGTCTTCACGGTGACAGGTGATCCTTGTGTGTCCTGGATCCGCTATTAAAATGTAAGCGCGAGCCCCGAGGGGTGGGAAGCCAGGCCCACCGAGAACTTTCAACTTTCGGGCGCGTCCGAACTGTCAAGAACTGACGCTCGAAACAAGCCGTGCGCCCCCGGGGGCCCTGCAGCTGGCTTTCCGTGGAGAAGCCGGTGTGGGTTAGGAGGAGGAGTCCTAAGCATGTGCCGGTGGCACCCGTGAAGGAGAGGATGACAGCCACAGAGACTGTCCCCCTGCCACACACGACTGCGGACCCGCAGACCCGAGGAAGCTGTGTACACAGCGCGTTGGGTGTTGAGAGAGACACGGCACATGGCAGTGTATTCTGAGCGAAGGGGAGGAAGCGAGGTAAGTCTCTTGGTGCCGCAGGGCGGTTTCCAGGCTCAGCCCCGGGACCGGGGAGAGCAAGGCGCCAGACAGGAGGGGCCGCATGGAAGGAGCTCTGGGGTCTGCGGGGGCCCCTGCAGTCTGCTGATGTTGCAGGTGTGGCAGAAACTCCGAGAACCCAAGGGAAAATCACCGAAAAGCGGAAGGGCTGGGCCACTGTTTCCACCAGCCACGGCAGTGAGGTGAACCGTGCGACACGGCGCAGACAGCGGCGTAGAGTCCTCAGGGAGCTGTGGCCTTGGCAGTGGGGTGAAGTCAGCTCTCGAGTAAAATCTAAAGCTAAAAGCGAGCCTCAGAAGGATCACACTGGTCCTGAGTATCCCACCTGCCCGCTAGAACAAAGTCCGACATTCTTTAAAGGAATACAAAACCAGCCCACGCTAAACGAAATTCACGCTGTCAGAATCCAGGCAGAAATTGGGCCATGCCAAGGGGAAGGAAAACCCAAACCGTAATCAAGAGAAATCCTCAACAAAAGAAACAGACCCCAAAATGACAGTTGGTGAATTGGCAGACAGGGACCCTAAAGTGGCTGTTGTACGTCTTAAAAATGCACTCAAGATGTAAAAGAAGTCGTGAACAAGATGAAGAAATGAAAGATCCGAAAAACCTAAGTGAAGTTCTAAAGGAAAAATACATCTGAAATGAAAAAAATATCCTGAATGGAATTAACAGCAGATCCAAAACCTCTGAGAAAACACCCATGAACTTGATGGCGTAGGAACAAAAACTACCGGAAAGAAGCGGAGAGAAGAGAGAATGGACGATAGTGACTGTGGGGCGTATCGAGCATCCGACGGACACGTAATGGGGTCCTGCAAAGGGGGGAGCGAAGAAATAAATGTGAAGTGGGCTTGTCGCCGGCTTGCTGGGATTATGGATGAGGCTGTGCGGGGCCTGTAGGTCAATTGGGGATGAAGTGACGTCTTGAGACTGCAGGGTTCCCAGTCTGCAGATGTGACTTCCCTCCGTTGATGCCTTCTCTGAATTTCAGCAGTATTGTGTAGCTTTATTGTAGAGATTTTGCAGGCTTCTGATGAATTTTTTCTAAGCATTTTAGGTTTTTGACATTATCATAAATGGGGTTATGCTTCAGTTTCCTGGGGCTCTCATAACAAAGTGCCATAAACAAATGTATTCTCGGGGCACCTGGGTGGCTCAGTCATTAAGGGTCTGCCTTCGGCTCAGGTCGATCCCAGGGTCCTGGGATCGAGCCCCACATCGGGCTCCCTGCTCAGCGGGGAGCCTGCTAACCTCTCCCACTCCCCCCACTTGTGTTCCCTCTCACTGTCTCTCTGTCAAATAAATCTTTAAAAAAAAGAAAAAGAAACTTATTCTATCACAGTCCTGGAGGATATAACCCAAAGTCCCTGGGAGGACATACATATACCCCAAAACAAGGTATCCACAGGATTGGTTCCTTTAGGGGCTGTGAAGAACTGTCCATTCCATGCCTCCCTCCTGGCTTCTCCTGACCACCGTGGCTTGTAGAGGTGTCCTTCCGGCCTCTGTTTTCACACGGCTTCCTCCCTGTATCTGTGTTTGTGTCTTGTCTTTTTTTTTTTTAATAAAGATTTTATTTTTTTCATTTTTTAAAGATTGATTATTTGACAGAGGAAGAGAGATCACAAGCAGGCAGAGAGGCAGGCAGAGAGAGAGGAAGAAGCAGGCTCCCCACTCAGCAGAGAGCCCGACGCAGGGCTCTATCCCAGGACCCTGAGATCATGACCTGGGCCGAAGGCAGAGGTTTAACCCACTGAGCCACTCAGGCGTCCGTTAAGACTTTAAGTAATCACACCCAACGTGGGGTGAACTCACAACCCGAAACTCAAGAGCTGCCTGCCCCTCCAACTGAGCCAGCATCCTGGCTCTTCGCTTGTGAGGACGCCAGTCACCGGGGTCAGGGCCCACCCTCCTCCAGCACATCATCATCTCATAGGACATCTGCAAAGACCCTATTTCCAAGTAAGGTCACACTCACAGGTTCTGGGCTTAGGACTTAGCATCTTTTTAGACACCTTACCTTTTGGAGAAACAGGTTTTTATTTTTTTTTTAATTTTTAAATTTTTATTAACATATAATGTATTATTTGCCCCAGGGTACATGTCTGTGAATCGTCAGGCTTACACAT
>CM053604.1:1029104-1050032 GCA_028646535.1 Procyon lotor
GAGAGCCTGATGCGGGGCTCGATCCCAGGACCCTGGGACCATGACCCGAGCCGAAGGCACACGCCTAATGACTGAGCCACCCAGGCGCCCCAAAAGCTTTTGATCTTGATGAAGTCCCAATAGTTCATTTTTGCCCTTGCTTCCCTTGCCTTTGGGGATGTTTCTAGAAAGAGGTTGCTGCGGCTAAGTTTGAAGAGATTGCTGCCTGTGTTCTCTTCAAAGATATTGATGGATTCCAGTCTTACATTGAGGTCTTTGATCCATTTTGAGTCTATTTTTGTGAGAAACAGGTTTTTAAATTCCCTTCTCCGCTTCTTGCAAATATACCAGTGTGGTAGGTTTTTCATGCATTGGCTTCATATCTTGAGATTGTCAAAATGACTTACAAATTCTAAACTTCAAGATCACCTGGGACTTTTTACATCTATAATCATGTCATCTGCAAATAAGGACAATTTCTTCTAATTTTTCTGCTCTTTATTCCTTTTATTAATTACTGCACTGGCTAGACCCTCTGGTACTAGTGAGTACTAATGTGGGGTTGCAGCTACAAGAGCGCGTGCCCTTGCCTCAATGGAGACTTGAGCAGGGACAGATGTCACTCGGTATTTGTCACAGACAGGATAGCTGTAGGCTTTCGGACATATGTCTTTATCAGATTGAGGAAATGCCTTTGATTCCTGGTTTGCTGAGTGTTTTTACCATGAGTGGGCATTAGATTTTGTCATATGCCTTTTCGGCTTCTATTGAGATAATCATGTTCTTTCTGTTATTCTGCTGAATTACATTTAGTGTTGGGGTTTGTTTTTTTTTAAAGATTTTACTTATTTATTTGTCAGAGAGAGAGAAAGAGCGCACAATCAGGGGGAGTGGCAGGCGAAGGGAGAAGCAGGCTCCCCGCTGAGCACAGAGCCCGATGCGGGGCTCGATCCCAGGACCCTGAGATCATGACCTGAGCCAAAGGCAGACACTTACCAACTGAGCCACCCAGGTGCTCCCCCCCCCCTTTTAAAATAATCAATCTTGTCTCTCTGATTAAAATTCTACTTGTCTATGACTTGTCTACTTGTCTTATGACTTTTTATATCTAATTTGATTTTTTTGTTTAGTATGTTTGCATCTGTGTTCAAGAGAGATTTGTCATTTTCTTATTTTTCTTAGGTTTTGGTGTCATAAAAATAGGTTGGGGGAACATTCCTTCTATTTGCTGAGTGTATGTAGGACTGGCATATCTTTCTCAGATGTTTGGAAGAATTCACCAGTGAAGTCATCTGGGCCTATAATTTTCTTTGTGAAAGTATTTTTAATTATGGGTTCAGTTTACTTAATGGCTACAGAACTACTCAGGCTTTCTGTTTTTTCTTGTATCCGTTTTGGTCAGTTGTGTTTTTCAAGGGTTTTGTTCACCTGTCAGATCTGCTAGCAGAGTGCTCGTGGTAGTCCCCTCAGACCCATGGTGACACCCTTTTCATTCCCTCTTATCAGCAGTTTGTCTCCTCTCTTTTCCTCACGTCTTGTTATGGTTTGTCCGTGGTGTTGCCATTTCAAAGAACTCTTGGCTTTGTTGATTTTTGCGTTTTCTGTCTCCCTGATTTCTGCTCTTTTATTTTCTTCTTTCTTTGGGTTTAATATGCACTTCTCCTCCTAGCTCGAGATGGGCACTCAGATCACTGAATTTTAACCTCATTTTCACTCAATTCAGAGTCTGTTCTCATTTCCATTGTGTTTTTTCCTCTGCCCACAGATCACTTAGAGGTGTTCTGAGAATTTGTAATTACCTGTCACTGAGTTGTGGTTTAATCTCACCATGGTCAGAAAACATAAATTCAGTGATTTAGTTCTTTGGATTATGTTGACTTGATTTATGACCCACAGATTTTAAGAGTTCCACGTAGAGCTGAAAAGAATTCTAGTTGGTTTTGTTGGGCCTAATGTCCCCCGTGTGCAAAGCAGGCCAAGCTGGTTAAGGATTTTGGTTCAATCTCCTGTGTCGCTGCTGACTTTTTTCCTGCTTCTCTCCGAGAGGTGTGTCAAAATCTTCAGCCGGGATCGTGTGTTTATCCAGGTCTCCTTGGAAGCGATGTCATTTATTCGTGGTTCCGAATGAGCGCGGCTACATACACTCCCGTGACCGTGGTTCGTGTCGGCATGCTGTGTCTTTTTCTCTCCTTTCCGTTTCTGTCCTTATATTTAAAGAAGTATGTCTCTGCTAACAAGTATGTAGGTGAGACTTTGTTATTTTCACCCAGCGCGACAGTCGTGATCTTTCAGTCAGTATTTGATCCACTTTTCTTTAATTATTGATAGAGTTCGGTTTAAGTCTATCATCTTGCCGTCTGTTTTCTGTTTGTCTCATCTCTTCCATATTCCTCCAGTTCTCCTAAATTGTCTTGCTTTGGATTAATAAAAACATTTCTCTGTTCTGTTCACTTTTTAGTTACATATTTGCATTACTATCTCAGTGGTTACTCTGGAGATTATAACATGCCTCCCTCCTGCATTTCAGTCCACCTTAAATCCTTGCAAAAACTTCCGTGTAATGTCCTTAAATACTCGCTCCCCACCTAGACAGCTCTGGTGGTCACGTTTGCATGTTTTACAGCCCTGGAAACGGGACTGTTTAAACAGTCGGGAATCCGGATCTACCCACCCCCATTTTCTTCATTCCTTCCTATATTTGTTTTTAGACAGAATCACTTCCCTTCAGCTGGAAAAATTTCTATAGTCCCGATTTCTTATAGTAGAGTCTGTGGGATATAAATTTCATTATCTTTATTTGTCTGAAAATACCTTCATGCTGCCTTTATTTTTCCTACATCTAGTATTTTGTTCCTTAGGATTTTATTTTTAAGCTCAAACTCACAACCCCGAGATCAAGAGTTGTATATTCTACCGACTGAGCTAGCCAGGCGCCCATCCAGTATTTTCTCTTGCATATTGCGCTTGTGGTTAGCACAGTGGAAGGCCCGAGATCCTGCCCGTCTCTAAAGAAAGCTGGGTCTTATTCCAGTGTGATTTGTTGGTTACCTGGGACTCATATGCCTTTGTAGAGGAAGGGCTATTTCCATTTGTCCCAGGATACCAACTTTATTCCAGAGGCCTGGCCCTTATGGGGTTTCAAAGGAAAACCCGAAGTGTTTACCAAACCCTTCTAACCTCGAGGGACCCGGATTCAAAGCTGTCACCCTGTAATATTCAGCCACTGGGATGCCTGTTTAGTTCTGTTGTTTTCCATTTGCTATTCTCACCCCAGAATCCTTGGGGTCTTGCTCAAAGCACAATTTGCGGGTCAGCCAAGGATTTGAGGGCTCCCCTTTAGTGGCTCCCCTCTCTCTGGGATGGCCCCATCCTCTCTTTCCATGTTGAGATGTCCACAAACTCCTCCAACTCCAACAGGCTTTTCTGCTACAGCCTACCCACCCCGTGCCACAGACGCCGGATCCCCTCCAGCCGGGCTCCAGCAGACGGGGGTGCGCAGGGGGTCCCAGAGGAGGTGACACCTGAACTCTGACTTGAGGAGAACTTAACCAGCGGAAGGGTGAGTTCCAGGAAGAAGTACAGACTGTGCGATTAAGAACATGGGTCCAAATTCCAGCTTTGTCACTCGGCCACTGTGTGACCTTGGGCAAGTGAATGAACCCCTCTGCGCCTCACTTCCCTTGTCTGTGTAGGCCTCCTGGAATTGCGAAAGGGTTAAACGAGTGAAGCCTGGCAAACGCTCAGCACAGCACCTCAGTCTCCCCTCCCGCCTTCTCACGTCCGTCCCCTGCGCGGCCACACCTTCCCCTTGCTTCCTGGGCTGGCACCAGGTCACAGGGCCCCCGACAGGCAGGCCCGGCTGGACTCCGGCCGGTCCTCCTCTGTCCCTCGGCAGGCGGCAGACGTGAGAGTGTTTCTCCTCACCGGCTGGTCTCGAGTCCCGCCCGACGGGCAATACTGCCGACCCTGCACCCCAGCCCCCAGGATGCATTCGCAGAGCGGTCACCAGAGTAAGTGCGTTTATTATGAAAATAAGTGCATGTGAAATGTCTCTTGACTTCCGGACACGTGGCGAAGACCATGGCAACACATTTCGGTGCAGACTCACGGCCCTGCGGTGGCGGAGACCGGCCCCCGGGGGCCGGGGGCCGCCATCTCCTGGTCCTCATGCAACAGAACGAGGCAGGCCTCTCACCCTGGGGCCCGCACGTGCGGTCCCCGCAGGCAGCCCGCTCTGGCCAATGGCTGCAGCGCCCCGGCTGCGGGCCGGGGGTGGTGGCCTGGATCCCCGCACCGGGCTGGGGCTGCTCCGAGCCTCAGCCTGGGCCCCAGATCTCGAAGGCGCTCTCCCTCTCCCGACACGGGGCTCACTGGCAGCACTCGGCCACGTGCCTGAAGAGCTCCTCGCCCTGCTCATCACCGAAGCTCCGCAGGCAGTGAGGGCACTGTAGGTCCCCCTGCCCTCTCCGGGTCGCCCCTGGGCACCTGCCCTCGGCGGGGGAGTCCAGCCCCTGAGATCCAGTCCCAGCCCTTTGGCCACCGGGGGCCCCGAGCTCCAGAGCGTCGGTCTCTAAGTACTTGGAGGTTCTGCTTCTCGAGTGAAGCCGGCAGGACCCTGGCTCTCGGCGGTCCTGGAAAAAAGGCAAGGGTCCACTTGTGTGGGCTGCCCTAGAGGCCCCAAAGCCACGTGGCGGGTTCCGCACTTGAGGAATCGCTTCTGTCCCGGAGAGGGACGCGCACCCCCCTCCCTGCTTCCTGGAGGAGCCCAGAGCCTGCACGTGGCGGCGCTCGCTACAGAATCGAGGCGGGTACGGCCACAGCCCTGCGTGTGCTCACAGGGACACGACCCAGAGCTGCTTCTGGTCACTGCTCTGGGCCCTGAGTCGTCGAGCGGCTTTGACCTTTCCACCCAAGAGCACGTGCTTCGTCGAGAAAGCCCACAGGCCAAGGCAGATGGCGGGAGACACACACACCCAGCCGAGCTGGACGCCCCATCCCCACCCGGTGCACCCGGCAGCCTGGAGCCCCGGCGTCCGAGGAGGCTGCTGGGGCTCCGGCATCTCCCCGTCGGCCTGCAGACTCGGGGGGACACAGCCACGGTCCCCACCCACTTCACCCACAAGTCGGAACAGCCGCCTCTGTCCCCACCCACTGCTACAGACTCAGCCCAGGAGTGTGAGAGAGGGCGTCCTCCAGGACCTGCACCCCTCCCGCAGCAGGGAATGCACGAGCCACCAACGAACCCCAGCGGCCACGGCACAGGGCAGAAGGGGCAACTCCGAGGTCCACTCAGCGTCCCTGTTCTGCCTGGTACGTCGAGCCCCAGCGGTGCCACTACCACCCAGTCTATGTCCCAGGGCTCACGCCGGGGCCAGAGGTGTGCTGGGTACTTGCTGGAGGGCTAAAGAAACTAAGCTTTCCCGGGCTGTCTGCTGGGCAGAGAGGGGAAGAGGCAGGTGGGCACCAGGGGTCCCGCAGTGAGAGACCCTGCCAGTTCCGATGCCCACCAGGCCTCCCTACGTGGGGTGGGGGCCCATCTCCCCGCACACAGGCCACGAGTTGGGGCACATCACTGGGCACTCAGGGCCTCGGTGTCCAGGTCTGCAGGATGGGGTGACCCAGGTCCCCGCCTCCCAGCAAGGAGGGGCCATGTATGACCGCAGGCCTGGTAGGGAGCCCGGAGCCCAGGACGGGCCCTGCCACGGCCACCTCCGCCGTCACACCACCAGGACCACGACGGAGGGCTTCCGCCAGGGAGCACCAGGAAAGGCACCTCTGACCCCGGCGGGACCAAAAGGGCTCAGAGCGTGACAAGCGTCCGGGCCGACACTCAAAATTCATGAAAGGAAAAGAAGAGAAATGCTGAGCCTAAACGAGCGAGGCGCTGGGGCCCTACCTGAGTCTGGGACGCCTGCTGCCGCAAGGAGGCCACCTCCTCCTCCAGCTCCTGAATCCTGCCCTGGGCCCGCTCCCGGTCGGCCCTCTCCGAGCTGAAATCATCCTTGTAAGCGAGGATCTGGAAGGAGGCGAGGCGTTGGGCTGTCTCGGGGCCCGGTGGTCACCGCTCAGGAAGGAGAAGGTCCCCGGTTGGACCGCCCCTCCCCAGTGGCCAATGCTCAGGAAGGAGAGGGTCCCCGCGGGCAGACCCCCCCCAGCGGACACCTGCTGCTCCAGCATCTGCACCCGCTCCAGCGCCGCGTCGTGCGCCCCCCGCACGGCCACCAGCTCCCGCCTGGCGTCCGCACAGGCGCGCATCTTGTCCTCCAGCTGCCGGTTGAGCCGGGCAATCTCCTTCCTCATCAGCTCGGGGCAGGAGGGCCGGGCCGGCTCGGGGGTCGCCTGCAGCCCCTGCAGCTGCGCGTGCAGCCCCCGCACGTACTCGTCCCTGCTGGCGTCGTAGCGCTGCCACTTGGCGTTGAGGTCTTCCACCTGAGGGGACGTGGCCACGGAGCTCTGGGCGGCGGCGGCCTTCTCCGGCCTCAGAAGCTCGCCCGGGGACAGAGCGGGGACAGGCGCGTCCTCCGCGCGCAGGCAGAAAGCTCAGGGCCCGGGGGCCGTGTGTGTTGGCCCGAGGGGGACACGAGCCCCGAGCCCCCCCGAGAGGGGGGACCCTCCCTGCGCCTGAATGAAATAGGACAGATACTCACGTGAGTCACCTTCTGTCGTAACAGTCGGTTTTCTTCCCGTAACTTCTCAATAACAGCCTGGACGGAGGCGGCCCCGCCCGAGCGCTCCGGCTGCAGGAGGAAGGGGCCGGGAGTCCAGAGGTTGGGGGCGGGGTGCGATGCGCTCTGGCCCCGCCCCGGCCCGTCCCCGAGGGCAGGGCCACGCCCCCGCCGTGGACTCTGCACAGGGTCCCGCGTACAGTCTCCCCGGCCTCAGATGCCCCACCGTCACGGGGGGCGGCAGGGAGGGCTCCGGCCCCGGGCCGCCTGGCGCAGGCCTGGCCGGGAACCCAGTTCCCCTCCTCCACGCGGACGACAGCATCGTGTCTGCGGAGTCGGGGTCGCCCCGGAGGTTCCATACGCCGCAGTCTGACCCACACCGAGTTTCACACCTAGAGGCCACATCCCAAACCAACCCGAACAACGGTGCGCAGACCTAAGCGAAAAGTTTCATGAGAAGTCCGTCTGAATCCGAGAAGTCAGTGCATTTAACAGAACGGGGGGCTGTGTGTTGATGACGTCGTTTCTGAGAATTCCCCTTGAATGATAAAGGAAGTGCGCGTCCCCGCCGAGCAGGCCCCGGGAAGCCCCGGTGACTCAGCGGAGTCCCAGGCTGAGAAGTGATGCTGCTTTAGGGGCCTCACCGACCCCACAGCAGCCCCAGGCCACCCCTCCCGGGGAGCTACTGCCGAGTCCCCACAAGGAACTGACGCAGTGACTCAAAGTCAGAGGAGCGTGCCCGCTCCTCTTGGCTTCGGAAATACACGGGTGTTCTTTCTTAGGTTCTCTTTTCGTGGAATTCCCCCCACCACCACCAGGAACGGATGGTCCTCAGATCGAGGTCCTCCCCACACAGGCTCTTGGTGAAGAGGCGGCTAAGAAGCCGGGGGACCTGTCCCCCCTGGAACATCGCAGAGCGTGCGTCCACCGTGAATGTGGTGGCAGCTCCAGAGAGCCGGCCGTGCAGGAGGCCCCGGCGCGGAGAGGGGCGGTGCGCCCATCTGCCCGCCGCTCGAGGCCTCGCGCTTGCTCAGAGCAGCCCCGCAGCCCTGGCTCTGCCCTCTGGTCCTCAGCCCAGTGAGGCCGCAAGGCCCAAGGGCCCCGGGCCGTCCCAGCAGGGAGGGGCTGGTAAGACGGGCTTCCCTGCCTTCCTATCACATTCTGCATGTTCCGTCCTAGAGGAAACCCCTGGGTGGATGGGCTTGGCCACAGCAGCCGGGTCTCAGGCTGAGGAGAGCAGTGGGCTCCGGGCGCCCCAAACCCCGTGCCGGCTGTGGGATGGTGCGGCCCCGACGCAGCGCCTCCCGCCCCAGCAGGGCCTTCGCCAACCTCGGCGCACACAGGCGCGGGGCTCACCTCGGGGCTCTGGTCCCCTGCGTCCCCCGGAGCGCGCTGTCGTTCATCCAGACACTGAGCCAGATGCTGGCACATGTGGGCGGTGGCGGCCAGAGTCCTCCGCAGCTGATGGGTCTCCTCGGCCAAGGAGCGGCACAGGATGTCGCTGGCGGCCCGGGCGCGCTCCTTCTCCGCCACGCTCCTCCGCAGCTGGGCCACCTCCTCCTCCCGCTCGTGCTCCGGCTGGCTCATCAGCTGCTGCGCCGCCTTCTCTTTCTCTTCTAGTTGCTCCGAAAGTCTCTCGATTTCCTAAGCGGAAGATTTAAGAGCACAGTTCATTTTAGTGAAAGAAGCAAGGCCAGAAACAGATGTTCATAAGGCAAGAGACGAAGCGGCTCGGACCGGCCGCCGCCAGCGGATGGGCTCGCTCCCTCGGAGGTCAGCTCCGGAGCCGCAACTAACTGGGGTTCTCAGCTTCTGATGTTCTGTCGGAAAGTTCACTGACAATTCGGCTTTCACTAGCAAGTTCACAGTTTTAGACATTACGTCACCAAATTACGTAGTATGGCAGCTCCAAAGGCTTCTTCCTGGGAAGGCTAGAAAGTGCAGGGGCCAGCCCCGGACGTCCGCACGTCCTAACCCTGTCCGTGGGGCAGGACTTGGTGGAGAAGCCCGGTCCTCGCAGATGTCATGAGTTAAGGGGAAGCCATTCTGTATTAGGACAGGGCCTGATGCGGTGACTGCTGTGCCGAGGGGGGAAATGTGGGCACAGACAGGAGGCTGAGCGAGGACGGGGCCTCAGAAGCCACCAGAAGCTGTAAGAGGTGGAGGGAGACCCTCCCCCAGAGCCTCGGGGGGTGAGGCCCCGCCGACACCTGGCCTGGCAAGTGCAGAGGACGGAGACGACCTCGCCGCCCTCCAGCCCCACTTAGGGTGCCGCGAACACACCCAACCCCAATCACCTCACTAAACAAAAACAAAGAAGTCCTTAAAATCACAATCTGCTCGACGTCTGGCCTTAATTCTGTGCTTTTCCATGTCAAAGAAGGCTGCGGCCCTCACTGGGGGCAGGGTGAGCAGTGGGGCCTGCAGGTGCAAAAGCAGCGGGGCGGGGCTGGCCTCGCCCCCACCCCGGGCAGCCCGGGCCCCCCACCCGCACCCAGGCGTGAGGAGGAGACCCCAGGACCCTCGGCAGAAGGCGACGCGGGGCCACATTACTAAAGGACCCCTATCTTGCTTTAAGCAAAAACAACACGTGTGGTTCTCACAAATTTAAACACACAGAAGGATGCTCTGCGGAAGCCGAGACCCTCTGTCCCACTGAGTCCTCAGAAGGACGCTCTGCGGAAGCCGAGACCCTCTGTCCCACTGAGTCCTCCGCCTCAAGCCCCACTTTCCCGAGACATTTCCTCTTCACCGTTGGGGCACGTATCTTTCCAGAATGTGTGTGAGCATCTACAGCTGCATCCCCTCGCACAGATGGGGCCGACGACAGCGTGCTCTTCACCTTGCTCCTACTGCCTCGTCCCTCCCGACCGCGGCCTGGAACCCCACAGAAGATTCCAGATTGGCGGAGCGCACCCCGGCCGATGGAGTGCACGGACCCCCACGGCAGACGTGCCCACAAGTCACGCAGCCGGACCATTTCAAAACTGGTGGGGGCGCCTGGGCGGTTCAGGCAGATAAATGTCTGCCTTCGGCTCAGGTCATGATCTCAGGGTCCCGGGATCGAGCCCCACATCGGGCTCTCTGCTCAGCGAGGAGCCTGCTTCCCCTGCGGCCTGCCGCCCCCCCCAGCTTGTACGTGCTCTCCCTCTCTTTCGGAGGGAGGGAGGGGGGACGGACTGGTGGAACCCGGGGGCCCACCCTGGCTCCTGGGCTCGCACCTGAACCCACGAGACAAAGGCTCCTGCACCCAAACACCCCATGCGCCTTCGGTGACCCCCATCACTCTAACCAGGGGACCCAGAAAACATTCTGGAAGTCTCGCGCCCTCTCGAGTTTTTAAGAGCCTTCTCCTTCTCACTTCCTTCAGCTTCACTCAAGAAGTTAACAGAGCAGAAAGAAGAGCCGCCGTCAGGACGGCCAGTCCGGCTCTCTCAGCAAAGGCCTACAGGGAAAGGCTATTCCAGACCCCCGTCCCTACACGGCCAGTGGGACAGAGGGTAAGACGGAACCACACTTGGCAAGGAGCCCCAACAGGGACCGCCGCCCAAGGTGTCTGGCACCCAGGGCCCCCGGCGCACGGCCTGCTGACGCCGTTCCTCTCCCTTTCCTACTGTGGGGCCCCTCTGACCTCAGCCCTGAGTAGAGTCCAGACCTTCCTGGACTGAAGGAGGGGTGGCTCCCTCCCTGAAAGCGGGCCCGTCGGCCTCGGCACCTCCTCTCCACGGACGGCCCTTCTAACCGGGCAGGACCTGCACGACTTGGAAGGACAGGGCCTGGGGGCCATGTCCACACAGCCACGGGCTGCCAGCCGGTCACTCGGCCTGGATGTGGCCGTGAGCGGACACAGCACGGTGGGGCATTTACGCAGCTGAGAACCAACCAGATGGCCTCCTTAACATAAAATTCTATAAACAGGAAAAATAAGGCCAAATCCCAGGCTGAGCTCAGGTTCCCACTGCTGACCCTTCTGTGCCCTGGAGCCTGGAAACACAAAACTAGGCCTCTTTATGAGCCTCGAACTTGTGTTCTTTAAAAACTGGGAGCGGGGGCCCTGTCGCATGTTCTTAGGCCCGGACAGGCCTGGAGGAGCCTCGCCCTCTGGCGTGGCCACCCCCTGGCCTGGCCTTGGTCTCCCTCTGCCTGCGTCACAGCTCTGGTCTTGCTTTGTTGCCGCTGGTGGAAGGAGGCGCCTGAGGGCAGTGACCTTTCTTTGCCCTGCTCGTGATCTTAGACTCTGTTACCCTCAACACTGGCTCAGACGTGTATGGAGTGGACAGACGGTGCATAAAGAGGTCTGCCCCCGACAGCGTAGTTTCCATTAAAATTTCGAAGTTACTCAAATTAGCACAGAGGAGCGATGTCTCTGTCCCTGTGGATGCCTGACGCTGAGGTTGTTCAGGGTGAACACGTCTGTGTGAGAGAGACAGGTGCCGGCGCGCACAGACGCGGGAGTCCCATCACCAGCACCCGTAAGGGCCGGGCTCCCGGGGACTCGTCAGTTTGGCAAATGGCCAGCGCCGGCAGGGGCAGCTCCCGCCCGCCGCGCCCTCCGTCCGCACCAGCCAAGCACCTTGCACACGTCCTACGAGACCGCGTCTGCCGTCTGTCCCGTTCTGCAGCCGGGCACACGAGGCTCCCGGGGTCGGAGCCACCGGAGCATCCCCGCTAGCCTCCGCACGTCCTCTTGGGGCTAGAGGAGCTCCGGGCAAGACCTGAGTTCTAAACATCCTTCCCCACTGGTTAACTGGAGACAGCAGGAGAGACCAGCCTCTCTGCAACTGGGGGGCGGGGGCTCCACGCGCAGCCCCGGGCAGCGGCCCAGCCCCACGCGGGTGCCCAGCGACCGGCTGGGAGTCAGACAGGGCGGCACCAGGGGCAGGCCCGGGGCCAACCACAGGGGGGAGGTTAGTTGTAAAGCACTCCCCAGCCTTATTTCTGCCTTAAAAACCAGCTTTCAGACACCACTTTGGAAAGAACCTCCCTCACACGGACGCCTGCTGGGGAACATTACCTACTCTCCTTCTGAGCTGGGAACACGAAGTGTCAAGAATTCTGTGGTCTTGCGGACCAGCCTTCAGATAAGAGGCGTAGCCTCCTGCTCCTCCTCTCTCTGTTACTGTGCTCAGGCTGCCCTAACGACGTCCACACGCAAGTTTACTCTCACGGTTCCGGAAGCCAGAAGTCCAAACCCAGGCATCAGTAGGGCCGTGCTTCCTCCAAGGCAAAAAGGGAGACCCCTTGTTTCCTCCAGCTTCTGGGGGCTGCCGGTAATCCTGGGCTTGTGGGCACCACCCCAATCTCCGCTTCCGTCTGCACATGGCCTTCTGATAAGGACACCAGTCCTCAGCTCACCCTAACCCATACGATGTCATTTTAATTCATCGCATCTTGCAAAGACTCAGTTTCCAAAAAGGTCCCACTCACAGGTTCCAGACGGAAACGAACTGGGGCTGAGCGGACAGTGTCCAGCCCAAGAGTCCCCCTTCTCTCCCCTTCCTGAGCACCGCAGCCCGGCACAGGGCTGTCCCTGGGACCAGCCCCTGCGGGGCGGTAAGAGAATGAGAACGAGCAGGAACTGTGAGGCCAGTTAACTGAGCGTTTACATAAGTGCCAGACACTCAGACGGACCCTGGGGCGCAGCGATAAGAGCAACACGCCCCCTCCCCTGCGGAAGAGCGCAGTGGAGGGCAAGGCGAACAGACAAGGGTAGAACCTAACATGGCTTGGAGGAGTCGGGGAAGCTGGTGGGGCAGGAAGCACCAGGAACCTCTCCCCACCTGGAAAACAGCTGCACCCGCAGCGTCCGTCCAATGGCACTGGTTTGGAAAGCTGGGTCTATTGAAGGCTTCCAAGGTCCAGGGGAGGACACGGCCCTTCAGCTGAGGTTAATTTCAACCAATTTCAGCTCTTAGCCCGTCTCCCACACCCAGCCACCTGCATGTGTTTCTGCAGGAGCCGGGGGGGCCAAAAAGACCCTGTCCTCCAAGCACTAGAAATCTGTGCTCTCGTCATTGCTTGTCCCTTCCTATCACAAAGGTGCGAACGCAGAGAAATGGCAGCAGCTCTGCTCCCCGGTGGCTGCAAAGACCCTCTCCTCTAGCTGAAGTGACTTGGACATTTAAAGGGAGGGAGCCATTTTCCCCCTTGCGTTTTTCTCTTTTTCCCCCTTTGGGAACCAGACACTAAAGACAAGGCTATTCAGGCCTGGCTACTTACACACATACATAAAAATATACACACACACAAAATAAAGACAAGGACATCACAGCTACATATAAAGAAGAAATTAGGAAGTGTCCACATCTGACCAGGGAAAGGTGCAGGCTCAGAAGAGACCGGAGCAAACCTTGAGTTATTCCTCAGGCTGATCCTGGGCACAGAGACAGCCTACAACAATCAAAGAAAAAACATAAAACCTGAGGAAGAGGGAGAATCTGATTTCCAGACATAAAACACTATTTGATCCAAATGTCCAATTCTTAACAAAAACATCACAAGGCACACAAAGACACAGGAAAATATGGCCTATTCAAAGAAAAAAATTAAATCAACAGAATTATCCCTTGGAAAGACCTGATGGCAGATCTTCTACACAAAGACTTTTTAAGACAACCATCTTAAAAAATGCACAGAAAATGAAAAGATGTGGACAATGTCAACAAAGCATAATATGAACAAAATGGAAATATGAATAGTCTTTAAACCAGAAAGAAATTCTGAGGCTAGGGGCGCCTGGGGGACTCAGTGAGTTAAACCCTCTGCTTTCCGCTCAGGTCATGATCTCGGGGTCCTGGGATCGAGCCCCACGTCGGGCTCCCTGCTCAGCGGGGAGCCTGCTTCCCCCTCTCTCTCTCTGCCTGCCTCTCTGCCTGCTTGTGATCTCTGTCAAATAAATAAGTAAAATCTTAAAAAAAAATTCTGAGGCGAAAAAGTACAATAACTGAGATGAAAAATTCACTAGAGAGATTCAAAGGAAGATTTGAACTGGCAGAAGTATTAGCAAACTTGAAGACAGAACAAGGAAAATTATCAAGGCTGAGGAACAGGCAGAAAAAACACTGAAGTGAACAGAGCCCTGAGGGCCTGTGGGACCCCATCGAGCAGACCAGCATACACACTGTGGGTGTCTCAAAAGGAGTGAGAGAAAGGGGCAGAAAGAATATTTGAAGAAAAAACGTCCCAAATTTTAATGAAAGAGATGAATATAAACATCCAAGTAGTTCAACAAACTCAAAGTAAGATGAATGCGAAAGACCAACACCACAACACCTTATAATCAGACTTCTGAAAGCCAAAGATAAAGAATCTTGAAGGCAACCAAGAGAGAAGCTACTCGTCACATACAAGGGATCCTCAATGAGATGATCATTAGATTTCTCACCCGGCACTTCAAAGGCTGGAAAACAGCGAGCCCCTATGTCCAAATGCTAAAAGAAACAACTGTAAACCAAGAATCCTATATGCAGCAAAACTGCACTTCAAGAGTGAGGGAGAAACCACAACATTCCCAGGGTAACCAAAGCTGAGTGTTTTACCACAAGACCCACCCGGCAAGAAATGCTCAGGGGGTGAAACTAAAAGACACGAGGCAGTAACTCAAACCTGTGTGAAGAAATGAGACGCGGACACACGGGCAACTACGAGAGCTAGTGTTACTGCAGCCAGAGTCGGTAATTCCAGTCTTCCTTTCTACACGATTTAAGAGGCAAAGACACCTTTTAAAAGTTACAAGTCTAAAAGTTAGAATTATTGTAATTTTGGTTTACAACCTCACATTTCTCCATGTAATTTAAGAGACTAATGTATTTAAAGGATTAGTTTAGTTTATGGGTCTCCCGGGTGGCTCAACAAGTTGAGGACCTGACTCTTGGTCTTGGTTCAGGTCTTGATCTCCAGGTTGTGAGTTCAAGCTCTGCACTGAGCTCCAAATTGTGTGTGGGGCCTACTTAAATAATTAATTAATTAATTAGTCAGTTAGTTAATTATTTAAAAGACTGGTTTATGTTTGGGGGCACAAGATGTATAAACATGTAATTTTGTGACATCGACAACTGAAAGGGATGGGAACAAAATTGTAAAGGAGCAGAGTTTATGTTAATTGAAGTTGATATGTTGTTGAACCTGATAAACATTCAACTCAGAGTAATGTAACTTTAGGATGTTAAACATAATTCCCATTACACACACACACACCCACACAAGCTGTAGAACAGTGCTCGCTCTTTTAAAAAAAAAAAAAAAGCTGTGGAATATACACAAAGAAATGAGAAAGTTAACATTTCACTACAAATATGTGAATAAACACAAAGACAGTAAAGCAGAAAATGAGGAACAAAAAGGCTGTAAGACATCTATCTACTTTATCCTTATCAGTGATTACCCTAAATATTAATTGAGTTAGTATTAATCCGCAGAATGGATAAAACAAAAGATCCAACTATAGATTTTCTACAAGAGACTCACTTGAGATACAAAGATATAAACAGACTGAAAGTAAAAAGGATGAAAAAACATATTCCAAAAAAAAACAAAAAACCCATATTCCAAGTAGTGACCAAAGGAGAGTAGGGTACCTATACTAACATGAAACAAATACTTCAATTCAAAAAGGTTACAAAAGACAAAGAAGAACATTATACATTAAAAAAGGTTTAATACAGCAAGAAGATAAAATAATTATAAGCATATTTGTGCACCTACTAACAGACTGGCAAAATACATGAAATAAAAACTGACAGAATTGGAGAAATAGATAGTTCTACACTAATGCTTAGAGGCATCAATACTCCACTCTCGATAGTGATTAAACAACCAGACTTAAGAAAACAGGACTTAGAGTAAACCAACTAGATCTAACAGATGTACAAAACACCCACCAGCAATAGCCACATACAAGATCTTCTCAAGTACATTTGGGACATTTTCCAGAACAGACTGTACGTCAGACCACTTATTAAGTCTCAGTAGGTTTGCTTTTTTTTTTTTTTTTAAGATTTTATTTATTCATTTGACAGAGAGAGACACAGCAAGAGAAGGAACGCAAGCAGAGGGAGTGGGAGAGGGAGAAGCAGGCTTCCTGCTGAGCAGGGAGCCCAATGTGGGGCTCGATCCCAGGACCCTGGGATCATGATCTGAGCCAAAAGCAGACACTTAACCATTGAGCCACCGAGGCACCCCTGAATAAATAAAATCTTAAAAAAAAAAAAATCAACAACAGAAATAAATCTGGAAAATAGGCAAAACTGTGGAAATTAATCAACACACTTTTAAATCAAGTAACCAAGGAAGAACTCACAAGAAAATTAAGCAATACTTAGAGAAAATTAAAATGAAAACACAACATACTAAAACTTATGGGATCCAGTGAAAGCAATGTTAAGGGGAAAATCTATAGCTATAAACACTTGCCTTTATAATTAAGAGAGATCTCCAGTCAACAACCTACCTTTATAACTTAAGAAACTAGAAAAACAAGAACAAACTAACCCAAAGCTAGCAGAAGGACAGAAATCATAAATAGAACAAAATGAAATAGAGGGGGGAAAAAAAACAAAAATAAAAGCCAATAGTTGATTTTTCTGAAAGATCAACAAAAATGACAAACCTTTAGCTACACCGGCTAAAGAAAAAAGACAAATTACTAAAATCAGAAATGAAAGTGGGGACATCACTACCAATTCTACAGAAATAAAAAAAAATTATAAGAATACCATGAACAATTATACACCAGCAAATAGGGTAACCTACATGAAATGAGCAAATTCCTAGAAACACAAAAGTTACTAAAACTAAATCACAGAGAAATAGAAAAACTACCTAGTAAGGAAACTGAATCAGTAATCAAAACTCTTCCAACAAAGAAAAGCCCTGGAACTGATAGCTTCACAGGTGAACTCTAGCAAACGTTTGAAGAATATTAATCCTTCTTAAGCTTTTCTAAAAAAAAGAGGGGGAGGGAACACTTCCCAACTCCTCCTGTGAGGCCAGCATTACCCTGATACCAAAGCCAGACAGAGACACTGTAAGAAAATTATAGACTAACACCTACGATGAACACAGATGCAAAAGTCCTCACCAGAACACTAGCAAACTGAATTAGGCAGCACAGTAACAGGATTATATACCACAATCAAGTGGAATTTTTTTTACTGGAATGTAAAGCGATTATAAACGTACAAAAATTGATCAATGAATGTTAACTAGACATTGTGGTGATTATTTCTCAATATATACAAGCATCAAATCATTATGTGGTACACCTGAAACTAATACAATGTTATGTTAACTATACCTGAAGGGAAAAAAAAAGCAGTTGGCACCATAATAGCAGTGTTCTGGTTTGGAAACTTAAGTTGGCTTACCCATATACTTACTGAAATTCGGCATTTCCTGTGTCTCTCTCTGTCACACATCTCTCCATCCCTTTCACAACTTGCTCCAAGAAGTGATCACCCAAACATCAGTGTAATTGGTCCAGAGAATGAACCAAAGACTCTCCACAGTTAACTGCAGAGGGGAGGTCACACCGAAAAACGAAAATCGGAATGAAGGGCAGAGTCCCAGTTGGGGACCAAACTAACCTGTGAGATTAACCACCAACGGAAGGGACGATGGGTGGGGACGATCGCCGAGCACACGGAGTCCCCCCCCTACAGAGACAGCACAACAACAAATTCCACCCAGAAGCAGCGTTTGAAAATGCCTGGGGTATATGGGAGTTTATTTACTCATCCCAGAACATGCGCTGGAGGGCGAGGGTCCTTAGCAGCCTTGTCCAAGAAGAAAAGAACTAGTGGGCACCATTCCTCCCTCCCTGACAAGCCAGAGACCCAGAGATCTGTGGGAACCAACAGGAACACTACCTAGCTTGCAAACACCACGCCTGTTCCCCTGCCCCACATTCGCCTGTGGATCTACCCTACCCAACCTGCCCCACTAAGCAGGAGCCCCTCCAAGGTGCTGACGTCTCATTGAGCGAGCAGCCCTTGACAGTGGCCAACACCAAAGCGACTCCTACTCTGGGAAAAGGGAAGACAACCGCTGACGCCAGTTCGACGACAGCCCCAACGGTAGGCTGGGTGCAGACTGACAGCCAGCCAGCCCCTCCATGAACAAAAACCTCCCACCGGGCACCAGGAAGAGAGTCCTGCAGTTCAGGGAGACTGCAACCCTACCGAACAGACGGGGACAGCATCTGGTCAGACTGCAGGTTGTGCCCGCCCGTAAGAGCCTCGCAGGGGACAACAGGGAACGCGCCCGAACTGCAATTCAGTGCAACCACATTCTGGCAAACAGGCTGAGGGCGGGCAACTGGTCTGAACCAGGCAGAAGCCCAGGGCAGCCCCAGACTGGCCCCTTACCGGAGACTAAACCCCACCCACACAGGCAAATGGGACCATTGCAGCCAACTGGAAATCAAATGGAGCCCAGGCCCAACAGCAGGGTGCAGGCCACACACACAGGAGTCAGCCCTGAAGGGCCAGGTTCTGGCGGACAAGGGACACTGCGGGGCACTAGAGGACCTCTTCCTAAGGCCACTACCTCCAAGATCAGGAGACAAAACTGAACTTCCTAACACAGAGAAACAAACTCAGAGAGAGATTCAGAAAAAATGAGACAGAGTATGCACCAAATGAACAAACGGGACAAAATCACAGCAAGACCTAAGTGAAACAGGGCTAAGTGACACACCTGATTGAGAATTCAAAATAATGGTCATAAAGATACTCACTGGACTTGAGAACAGAGTGGAGGACCTCAGTGACGCCTTCAACAAGAAGACAGAGAATATTTAAAAAAAAAAAAAAACAGATAACTCAATCACTGAGAAAATATATACCAGAGGGAATCTGTAGCAAATTAGAGGAGGCAGAAGAATGGACCACTGAGCTGGAAGACAGAGTGACGGAATGCAACCAAGCTGAAGAGCAAAAAAGAAAACATAAAAACTGAGAATAGATTAAGGGAACTCAGCAACGTCAAGTATAACAATATTTGCATTATAAGGACCCCAGAAAGAGAAGAGAGAGAAAAGCGGGCTGAGAATTTGACGACTTAATAGCTACACTTCCTAAATCTGGGGAAGGAGAAGAAATCTAGATTCAGGACCCACAGAGAGCCCCCAACAAAATCAACCCAAGGAGGTCCACACAAAGACACACAGTAATCAAAACGGCAAAAAGTAGTGACAGAATTTTAAAAGCAGGAAAAGACAACAGTTGCATACAAGGGAAACCTCAAAACTCTGTCAGCTGATTTTTCAACAGAAACTCTGCAGGCCAAACAGGAGTGGCATGACATTCAGAGTGCTGAAAGGAAAAAACCCACAGCCAAGAATACTCCACCCAGCAAGGTTATCATTCAGAATAGGAGAGACAGTTTTCCAGACAAACAAAACCTAAAGGAACTCACCATCACTAAGCCGGCCTTACAAAAACGTTAAACGTTAAAGGAAATTCTCTGAATGGAAAGTAAAGGCCATAACCAGGAGTAAGCAAATTAGGAAAGAACAATTTTCACAGGTACATACAAACATAAAGTAATAAGCAGATTAATCATCTGTAAAACCAGTACAGAGGTTAAAACACAAAAGCTGCAAAATCAATGATATCCATAAAAAATCAGTCAAGGGATTGACAAAATAAAAAGGATATAAAGTATGATATCATATACATAAAACATGGGATGAGAGGAGTAAAAACTTAAGCAACCATCATCCTACTCAGACTGCTACATGCATAAGATATTATATATAAACCTAATGGTAACCACAAGTCAAAAACCTATATAATAAATAAGCAAAATATAAGGAGAAAGGACTCCAAGCATATCACTAAAGAAAACCATCAAATGACAAAGAGGTAAAAAAGAAACAGAGAGGAACTACAAAATCAACCATAAATCAAGTAACAAAACAGCAATAAGTGTATGCCTATCAACAATTACTTTGAATGTAAATTTACTAAATGGTCCAATCAAAAAACAGAGTGACTGAATGGCTACAAAAGCAAGACCCAAAAAAAAAAAAAAAAGGCAAGACCCATCTATATGCTGTCTATAAGAGACGAATTTGAGACATTAAAAAAAAATGTAGATTAAAAATGAAGGGATGGAAAAGTGAAGGGATCATGCAAATAGAAGCAAAAAGAAAATTGGGGTACCAATACTTATATCAGACAAAACAGACATTAAAACAAAGACAATAATAAGATAAAGAGGGGTGCCTGGGTGGCTCAGTTGGTAAAGCCTCTGCCTTCAGCTCAGGTCACGATCTCAGGGCCCTGGGGTCAAGCCCCGCATCAGGCTCTCTGCTCAGTGGGGGGTGTCTGCTTCTCCCTCTATCTCTGCCCCCCACTTGTGCTTGCTCACGCTCTCTCTCAAATAAATAAAAAATCCAATTAAGGGGCACCTGGGTGGCTGAGTGGGTTAGAGCCTCTCTGCCTTCGGCTCAGGTCATGATCTCAGGGTCCTGGGATTGAGCCCCACATCGGGCTCTCTGCTCAGCGGGGAGCCTGCTTCCCGCCCTCCCCCCCGCCTGTCTCTCTGCCTACTTGTGATCTCTCTCTGTCAAATAAATAAAATCTTTTTTTAAAAATCAAATTTAAAAAATGAGAGAAAGACACTACATAAATCGTAACCATATATCCAACAAGATACAATTTTTTACTGTATTTGAGTGCGCCCATGTTGGGTTTATAAATATTTATACACCCAACATGGGCGCACTCAAATACAGAAAGCAACTATTTACAGACATAAGGGAAGAAACTGATACTAATACTAGCAAGGGACTTTAATATCCGATAGATCATCCAGACAGAAAAACAAGGAAACAGTGGCCTTTTTTTTTTTTTTTTAACATTTTATTTATTTGAGAGAGAGTGTACGAGTACGGAGGGGAGGGCAAAAGGAGAGGGAGAAGCAGACCCCCTACTGAGCAGGGACTCTTACTCAGGGCTTGATCCCAGGACCCTGAAATCATGATCTGAGCCAAAGGCAGACCCTTAACCGACTGAGCCCCCAGGTGCCCCCGAAACAGTGGCTTTGAATGACACATTGGGCCAGATGGAACTAACATATATTCTGGACATTATATCCCAAAACAGCATAATACACAGTCTCTCTTTTTTTTTCAAGCACACAGCCAACATGGGCTGGAACTCACAACCCTGAGATTAAATAAGAGTCACATGTTCTGAGTGAGCCAGCCAGGTGCCCCATACATTCTTTTCAAGTGTACATAGAACATTCTCCACAGTAGACCACATTAGGCTGCAAAACT
>CM053604.1:1050532-1079918 GCA_028646535.1 Procyon lotor
CTTAAGTCCTGCGGGCTCAGTGCTTTAGTCCCACTCGACAGACGAGAACAGTGGGGCTGGGGCCAGCGCACCGGGCACTCTCCGCGGCCGGGGTTTCTCAGGGAATCAGCCCATGTCATCACCCCAACACCCCCAATGCGTGAGTCAGCATCACCCTCACGCCACTGATGAAGACATCGAGGGTCTGGGAGGCTGAGTCACTTGCCCGAAGTTACACGGCCAGTAAACACGAGGGGGGTGGTGCTGCTCATCAGGGACAGGCATTCCCCCAGCCTGGCACCCGGCTGGCACTAGGGGGCGGTGGGCACACGGGCCGCACACACGGCCCATCTGTTCTCCCCTCAGTTCCCCCCTTCCTCTTCCCAGAATCTTTCTCCTTAGGAGAATCAAAACCGAAAATCTCCTACGGAGGCCGGAAGCCGGTGAAAGCCATGCCGGAGGGAAGAGGCGTGACGAGGAGAGCCCCCCATCCCTCAGCTCCGTGCCAGACCCCCAAGCACACCCCCACCCCCGGGCACACACACTCATTCAATGTGTGCGCACACGGGACCCAACGGCAAGGCCACCCGCCAGCACATACGGTGGGAAGGCGCACCCCAGCCCGGGCCCCCAGCTCCCTGCCAGCTGCAGGCAGAGCAGCCCATGGTGGGGGACAGTGAGGCTCCCACTGTGCCCCCCCCACCTCTCGGGGCTCTCCTCGAAGCCTGTCAGCTCTGGAATACAAAGCTCAGCCTCCCAGGCTGTCCTGCAAACACAGGGCCAGCGCCCACCGCCCGAGCCCCGAGTCCCGGGGCTGCCCCACTGACCTGCAGGCAGTGAGCCGGCACATGGCTCTGCTCCTGTCCGTGGTCGGGCTAGGGACAGGTGTCCTGAAGCCCCGGGAGGCCATGAGACTCAGGGGTCACAGGGAGGATCTGCAGCCTGCCTCCCCCAGGAAGGGGAGGCCTGACGCCCTGACATGTCCCTGAGCGCTGCCCGGGTCCACAGCTCGCTCCTGCTGACTGCCGCCTGCCGCATCGGGCCTGTGGCCGCCCGGGCTTCCTCCCCGCCCGACACTTCCTGTTGCCGGGTCCCCGGGCAGCCCCGGCTAGCCAGCACTTCCTGCCTTCTACCCTCCGGGTCCCGAGGCCCAGCTGAGGCCCAGGGCTGCACCCTTCGTCAGTGCTGCTCGGCCTGCAGAGGTTCAGCCGACCCCTCCTCCCATCTCCCACTGGGGTCAGAGACCACAGCTCTGAAGGCCCAGAGTCCCCTGGGAGGAAGCTCCCTGCCGGTCCCCCAGCGCACATGCTCCCGTGGCCAGCCTGTCTTCTCTCCAGCAAACCCCCGAAGCCCCTTCACAGCCCACGGGTCAGACTCTGTCCCCTTGGCCCCAGAAGCCCCTCCTCCCACCAAAAAGCCGGTGTTCACACCCCATGCAGGGAGCTCACCCCCTCCACCTCTCTGCCCTTTGACCCCAGCATGGGACGAGGAACCAGGTTCCTGGCCTAGGCGCAGGCATCTCCCTTCATCACCACCAGCCCAACCCCACTCCCCTGCCAGGCACAGCCTCTGTGCAGAGCTGGGCTCACACACCTCTAGTGATCACCCCTCTCTGTGGCTCTGCCAGCGCCAGGCCCTGCCCCAGGTCCCACTCGGGCCCCTCCCAGGCCTATGCTACCCCACCAAGGCAGGCTTCCTTCCTTGCCCAGATCCACAGCCAAGAAGGGGAGCAGGGGGACAAAGTCGGGCTGTTTGGTGCTGAGCCCCCACATCCCCGGCCTCTCCTCTCCCGAGCTGGGGTCCCACAGAGGACAGGTGGTCAAAGGAAGGACCACTCTGGGACAACCCCCATAACAGGATCTGAGGGTTAGAGGGGCCACAGATCGGGCCCCCGGGGGTTGCTAACTGTCCCGTCCAGTAAGATTCTTGGGGCATGCCCCCCACGATCGACCATGCTGGCACCTGGCCGTCCTGCACACTTATCACTGGGGCATTGGTGGACAGCAGCTCCCGGGCTGGGGGCCTCCCTCTCCCACTCTGTCCACAGCCCCAGACCCCTACCCAGGCCCTCATGGCCCCCTGGGGGCCTTTCTGGGGTCACAGATGCCCTGCTGTCTCTTGGAGGGTGGGGAGCTTAGGCTTTGTGGCCTCCCCACGCCTCAGCCAGCATCAGTGCCCACTGGTGGCCGAGACAGAGGCTTAGAGGGGGGTTTCCTCCCCTCCTTCCCCTCTGCAGCCTGCCCAGAATGGAGAGAGGACCCCAGAGCAAGACACACTGGACACTCAGATGCCTCCATCCTATGCCGATCCTGTGGCCTCAATCTACTTAGGCTCAATAGGGCTCAATCCCCCCTGAGCCTCGGTTTCTCCATCTATGCAATGGATGCTGAGGGCTGAGATAAAGTAGCAGGTGAGGGGCCTCTGGGTCGTGATCCAGCCGGCAGCTCTGGGGTGGGGTGGGAGCCTCAGCCTCAAGGGGCTGTGGGGTGGAGAGAAAGTGGCAGGCCCAGCAGGCTGTAGACCAGGGGACACCTCCGGGGTGGGGGGCCAGGTCTGACAGGGGAGGTGAAGTTTGCTGGGAGGGGCTGGGCAGTGTAAGTCAAAGACAGGACGGGGGCTCAGGGCAACATCCAGGGTGGGCAACAATGCCGAGGCCCGGGGAGGCTGGGGGACAGGTGTAGGGCTGGGAACCGGCAGGGACAAGAACCGGGAGCCAGCCAGCTCTCCCTGGGATGTACCGCCCCTCTGTGGGCGGAAGGACAGGTGGATGAGGAGGCCTGAGGTTAAGGCAGCAGCTGGGGCGTCCCCATAGGAGTCGAACCCACATTGGCCCCTTCTCTAGCCTTAGTTTCCCTATGGGAGGCTGAGGCCAGGAGTTCCAGGCCTCTCCACCTCTTCCCTGGGCCTCGGTTTCCCCACCAGCCCTCCTTCCTCCTGCAGCAAACCTGCACTATCGTCTCCATACCTGCAGACAGAGCACTCTCCACTCAGGGCAGCACCGTGACCTTTTACAGGGTGTAGAAACAGCCACAGAAATGAGTCCACACCAGCACGCAAGCAGCATGCGTGGGTGATCACCCACGGGGCGAGGCTGGGCGGGGCTGGGGTCCCTCCCCGAGGGCAGCTCTGGTCTTCTGCCCCACCCTCCTCAAACTACAGCTCCTCCCCCCCAAGGGCAGGCCCCTCCAAGTGCTGCCTTGGGTACCCCTCCACCTCCCCAGACTTGGCACTTACCACGGTGGGTGGGGGCCAGCCGGCAGGGCCAGGCAGGGGCCAAGGGTCAGCCTGAAACAAAAGAGACGGAGAGTTTTCACTCTGGGTTCCTGGGGTCCTCAGTCTGCTCAGGGAAGGCCAGTGCCCAGCACCATGCCACCTCTGCAGCCGGCGATGGAGTCGGCCTCAGCGCTGTGCTCACGGCCACGAGGCTGGTCCTCGCTGCATCCCCGCCGCTCACGAGGACACGGCCGGTCAGAAGGACAGTGCTGAGCAGGCTGACCACCAGACCACGGAGGTGTGAGGAAAGGGACCACGTCCCCGGGAAGCCCAGCCCCGGCTCTCCTGTAGTCACCCTGGGCCCCGTCCACCACCCCTGCGGAGGCAGCTCGGGCGCTGAAGGTGTCAAGGAAGGCCTGCTGGGCTCGGGGAAGGGAGGCCGGCAACCACACTGAGGAAAACCTCAAGCTCTCAAGATAAGATGCTTCGTATCAGCCCCTCCTGCAGGGCCTGGGTCTGCCCAAAGCCAGCCCTAGGACCCCCAGCCACACACCCCCTCCTCTCTCTGGCCTCCCCCTCCTCTCCATACCGGGGGCTAGAAGCTGCCTTCCAGAGCAGGGCGGCCAGGGTGGTACAGGTAAAGAGAGTGGGGGGGGGGCAGAGCCCTGCAGGGGGCCAGCCGGTGTAATGGGCTACGTGGGGGTCCCCAAAGAGCTACATAGAAGCCTTAGCCCCCAGGAACTATGAACATGACCTTATTTGGGAAAGGGACCTTTGCGAATGTTGTTAAGGATCTCATGCTGGATTAGTCGGCTGGGCCCTAAATCCAATGGCAAGTGTCCTTGTGAGAGGAGCAGACAGAGAAGATCAGACGCAGACCGAGGGGCAGGCTGAGGTGAGGTGGACGTAGACCAGAGACGCCGCAGACCAGGAGCTGGAAACGGCGAGGAAGGAAGGGCCCTCGTCCAGAGCTCGGGAGGGAGCGTGGTCCTGCCAGCACCTGGACCTGGGACTCTGGGCCTCCAGGACTCTGGGAGAGTAAAGGTCTGCTGTTTGAAGGCCCCTGGGTGTGGGACTTGGTCAGGGCAGCCCTGGGGAACTATCACACGTGGGGACCCCCCAGAGTCCTTGCCCGGGACCAACTTCACCTGAAGTCCTGGGCGTGTCCTGCCCAGGGAGAGGCCGGTTCTCTGGACAGCCCCCCGCACCCCCCATGGGCATTCAGCTGGCCGCCCTGGCTGTGCACAGCCTCCTCCGGGCCCGGCCCCCCACCCCCACACCCCTAAGCATGGGATGGGATGCCCCCTTCCGCTCCCACCCACCAGACTGGCTGGGCCCGACGCTGCCTCAGCCTCCCGCTAACACCCCTGCCCAGCCCGTCCTTGGCGCATGTCCAAGTACATGGGCTCTGGGCCTTCGTGCTCCACTGCCAGTACGTGCAATCTCTTCCACTCGCGGCCCAGCACGCCCTCATCCCTCGAGAACAGAACCACCTGGAGCCGCACACCCTTCTCCAAATCTCCGCGTCAACGGCACAGCCGCATGCACTCCCACGGGTCTCCCCAGCCCTCCCCACCGGCCTGGGTCCCACCGAGTCCCCAGAGCCAGGTTGGTGCCTGGCCCACAGCAGAGGCCCGAAAAACAGATGGATGGACCCACGGGCTCAAAGTCCCGTCTACACACAGGGCCATCCCGCTGACACGGTCTAACTAGCACTTGCCTAGACCGCCCCTCGGAGCCAGAGTGAAGAGCTGTGGCCCAGAGCCAATCTGACCCTCGGCAGAACCGCCGTCCAGGGTGGCTGCAGCCAGGGCCCGCCCATGCCCCGACCTCTCCTGGGGAGAAGGGCGGCCCGCCGGCCAGCAGCCGGTACTCAAGACCCGCGATTGGGAAACGCAGAACAAGTTACCAATCGGAGCCCGCCAGGGTCCCCAGAAAGACAGTGGTGGGCTGGGGTCTAGAAGGCCAGGCTTTCTCAGGGCTCCCCGGGGCAGAGGCAGGAAGCAGCCGGGCCCCTGGGTGTCCAAGGCAAAGGAAATGAAGGGAAGGGCAGAAAGAGGCCCCGTGCTCGCGCTCGGCTGCCCGTGTGGGGCTGGGCTCCTGGGCCAAGCTGGGGGTGGGGGCGGGGCTTCTGTTCCGGGACTCTTGGCCCCCACGCTGTGTCCCCACGGAGGACTCGCATGGCCTGCAGCACCGCGGAGCCCTCCTCTCCCAGGCCAGGCGTGGCTGCCGACAGCCAACATTCACGAGCTGGGCGGTGGGCGCGGTGGGCACGGTGGGCACGGTGGGCACGGTGAGGGGCAGGCTGGGTCTGGGGGAAGCACGGACTGGGGTCGTCTCCGGCCGGAGCCACGCGCCTGCCTCAGACCGCCAGCTGGCAGAGGCGGGTCAGGATTTACACTTCAGTTCATCACAACGCAGACAAGTCTGCACCTTTCAATCGCTTGAGAAACAATTCTCCAGAGCGCTGAAGTGTGGGCCCGGCCACCCCGCCCCCCAAGTTCCTGGCCGGCTGCCCGTGGAGGCCGCGGCCTCTCGTCAGCCTTGCGCCAGGAGGGCCACCCCAAGACAGGCACTCGGCCCTGCCCGGCCCCTCCGGGGAGGCGGGAGAGCACGGCAGAGACTACAGATGTCCCCGGGGACTCTGAAACTCGCGGCCCACTCTGAGCCTCCGCCTCCTCCTCTGAGGAGTGGGGTGGACAGCTCTGGTGCGGCCTTGTCCCGAGGACCCCCTGGCCCGGCTGGTGGGCAGGGACACTCCAAGGCACCCGGTCGCGGGCCTTCAGCGGCAGCTCTGTCAGCGCAGTCATGCTGGAAAGGGGAGCGTTGGGTCCAACCCTACCGCTCAGACCCACCCAACGGGTCTGGACCCTTGAGCGCTCCGGTCTCCTTGCCCACCAGGGGCCCCATTCCCAGCCGCACCCCTGGGGCGCTGGGAACACATGCAGGCCTCCAGCCACACTGGACCCCCGCCCGGCATCCAGGGGAGTCTGCCCCTCCCCCCAGGCAGCTGGCGAGGACAGCCCCTCCCTGTGTCCATCTCCTGCGAGATGCTGGGAATGAAGCAGGCACGGGGGGGGGGGTCCTTTCCGTATGAACTGCTGCACCCCCACCCCCCTGACTCGCCGAGGGCCCCCGAGTCTCCACAGCGCCCAGTTCAAGGGCTCATCTGCGGAATTAAACGCTTCGTCTTGTCTTGAGCGCCCGGGGGGCCCCTGGCTGTATGACGGATGCCCAGTGTGGGGGCTTCGGCGCCTACCAAGCAGGGCCTGGACCGCTCCCAGAGGGACTTCTTCCAGCCTAGTGCCCACCTCTGACAAGGCAGACGTGGGGCCCGGCCGTGCCCCCTCCCACCCCGAGAACCCGCCGGGCCACCCCAGAGGCAGGCGAGGCTGCCCAACGCCGCTGCTGCCCTTCCCGGGGTCAGGGGGATGGGGTCGGCCAGGAATCCCGTCGAGCACCTCTGTCAGGAGACACGGGAATAGAGAGAGCACCTCCTCTGAGGTCAGACACAAGCTAACCTCTGGCCACATAAGAAACCAACAGAGAGCAGGACTTCCCCAAATCTAGCCGGCTCCCCCTCTGGCCTTCCCGGGCCATGGTGCTCAGGTCACGCCGCACTGACTCCCTCAACACTCGCTGAGCACCCGCCCTGCGGCACGGAGAAGGCTCCAGAAGACGGTTTTGGTGCTGCGAGCGAGGCCTGCCTCCCTAGCCAGACGGGGCCTGGCTCCTGCCACCAGCCCCAGGCCGGCTTCCATGGGAACAGAGCCCCCCGGGGACACCTCTCCCACATGCACATCCCATGGGGACAGACGCCCCACTTGCTGAGGCCAAGGCGGCGGGGGTCGTGAAGGCTGGAACGCTGTCCGTCCTGTAGTCCCCTCTTGTGACAGAAGGCCAAGCCAGTGGGCCGGGCAGGGACCTGGAACGTCCACCCAGCACCGGGGTGTCAGCTCCGTGGCCCACTCGGTCCCGCTCAGGGGGAGGAGTGGGACTCGAGGAGCCCCCGAGTGTCCCCTCAGGTCCCACCTGCGAGAAGACGCACCGGCCCAGAGGGTACTGGAAGAGAGCCGGGGGCTCTAGGCGGCCTCAGGGCTCCGGGCAGGGGCTGCAGGGCGCAGGCCAGGACAGATGCGGGGTGCAGGTGCCCGCCAGCCTGCCCTGTGGGCTCCGAGTCTGCTTGCTTTAAACTCACGCCCAAGGCCCAGGGAGCCCGGCCAGGGGCCATTCGGCCACAAGCTCCCACCCTCAGCCCTGCTTACTGCAGCCAGTTCCCACAGCGGGAGGGGCTAGAGTTCACCCCACGAGGAGGTCTAGTCAGAAGCGGGGCCGAGGTCGGGTGCTCTGTGCTAAGGCCGTGGGGACAGGCAGACCCCCCTCCAGCAGAGGCTCGAGTGAAGGCAGTTGGGCATTCTGGGAATAGCATCTCCGTTAGAAAGCAGGGTGCCTACAGAGCCATGAAGGAACCCCACTGGAGAGCTCAGAAAATAGAGCAGGAGGAGCCAGAGGGTCGCCGTCGTTGTCCACCACTGGGCTGGGCTGGGCAGCAGCCCCAGGGTCTGGTCCCAAGTTCTGCTGGCACTGGGGCAGCGGGAGGCAGTCAGGGACCCCTGCCAGTAAACACCACACCCTTCACCCCAGGATCCAAGCTGGCCTCACCTCCCTCCGGGGCTCCCAATCTGCTGGGGAGGCAGCCACTTCTGACTCACGTTCCTGTGACCAGCATTCCACCCAGACACGCTGACACAACAGCCTGCGTCCCGGGAGCAATAGTCCACATGAAGGAGCCAAGCAAGGCAATCACATGGAGGGTGTCATGGGCAGGAAGCAACTTGTGCAAAGGGCCTGGGGTTGGGGTGGGAGGAGGCATGCACCTTCACAGGACCAGAATGAAAGCAGGCCCACCGCAGAGCTGTCTGTCAGGGCCACCAGCCCAGCGGAGTGTGGATGAGGTCTCCGACGTGCCCCCGGGGAGACTTCCCAGGCAGGGTCCCATTCAGGCCTAGGCTCCAGTCCTGGCCTCACTTATTTGCACTGCGGACGTGCTACAAGACACTTCACACCTTAGGCCTCACTTCCTCATTCCCCAAATGGGCTCGTCGCTGATGGCACCCCGAGGACCAAAGAAGACGGCTCACAGACTCTAACACGAGCACTTGGCCCAGCACCAGGTCTCAGGGCCTCTGAGCACAGAGGGCCCCCACTCAGCCCCGATCTCAGCACCAGGGCAAGGTGACAAGGGAACACCGTGCGCATATGGCGGCCGTGAAGCTTATGCTAGGGTGGGAAGGGGTAGAGAGGGCGGCCAGAGAGACCCAGCCCCACCGCGCCTCGCAGGAGCCACAGGTCGGCCGCGGCGGGCACACCGTACACATACCTGCTGTGCGCCCGGCCCTGCACAATGGCGGCCACTTGCCGAGGCACCTCCGCTAGGCCACCCGGGACGCAGCTGGCACCGGGCAGCAGTCAGCGGCCTCGGCCTCTCTGCCATCTGTCCCATTACCCATCTCGTTAGTGTCTTTCCTGCCACGCGGGAAACCATGGGACTCCTCAGCCCTTTACCCTTCAGCGTGTCAGGGCCAAGAACACCAGAGCCCGGGGAGGCAGGAGGTGTAGCCCTCGATCTGGATCCTCTGGCCGGGGGTCTGACCGCTGTGGGTCTCTGGGGCCTTCACTTGCCAAGAATCCCAGTTCACCACCCGTCCAATGGGGTTCTGGCCTCCCACCACCCCAACCTCTGGCCCAGGCCGGAATGCAGCCCCGGGGGGTCCACACGAGAGGCCCTTCCCCACTCTTGCTCTTTGCAGCCTTTCTCAGTGAGGTCTTCTGTTTAATCCACTTGCTATTATCCTTTTATCCTGAACGCTGTCTTCAACCCTAAGCTGTCTTCAAACCACTTGTCTTTGACACTATTGATTAATTTTGACTGAGTTTTTTCTCTTACTGCACTGTCTTCTGCTTTCGGTCATGTTTTACTCGTTAGTAAATTTTAGGGTGGCCTTGGGAGGTGTCACATCTGGGCTGGGTCTTGCCCACTCACTGGCTACCTCCTGGGGTCACCCACGGGCCTGGAGAGGGGGGCACCGTGGTGACAGGCCAGCCCCGCTGCCCAGGCTGCCGTGGACAGGGCCGGGGGCAGGGACAGGCTACCGTCACTCCCAGGCCTGAGCCCCTGGGCAGAGACAGGGGACAGGGACAGGCCCAGAGGGAGGGAGCTGGAGAGAGGACACAGGAAGAAGCAGGAGAGGGGGCCAAAAGAAGGAAGGAGGATCAGACAAGCCCCCCCCCCCCCCCAGTAGAGGAACCGAGAGCAGCGTGTTCCTCCTCCGCCTTGGGAACCCCAGGGCCTGGGCGCTGGACAAGATGACTCACGCCTGCTGGCTCCCGTCCGGCCCCCCAGCGCAGGCCTACGGGGGACGGGACTGTTCCCAGGCGCCCTCACACTGCCCCATTGTTCAGAGGCCCAGGGAGGAAAAGTTCTGGCGGAGGGCCCAGGTTGGCGGGGAAAGGGGCCCCGTCCCCGGTCTCCCCCGCCCAGTGCAACCCCCTCCCTGAGGAGGGGTCTCCACCCAGCCATCCTGCTGTCCCCCACACTGCCCCCTTCCCAAGCCGTTGTCCTGGGAGGCCCTGCACCCCAGGCCCACCCTCCCACCCCCCCGACGCCCTCTGGGCTCTGAGAACCGTCCCAGCCACAGCAGAGCGGTGGTTCTCAAAGGTGACTACAGTCAGGCTCAAGTTCAAGGTCGTCACCCGCGGGTGCTCAGCCCTGCCGCACACCTCATCCACCCTTCCCCGACTCCTCTCACTATCTTCATCTGACAAAGTCCTGCCTGGGCCTCAGCCCTGGCTCAGGTCACCCCAAGACACTCCCTGATGCCCCACAGTCAGGCTGGGGCTTCTCAGAGCCAGCAGGGCCGAAAGGGAGGGGCTCTGGTGGGAGCTCAGCCCTCGGCTGCCTAGGGATCCCGGGCCAGGCCTGGGAGGGCCCAGCCAGGCCCCCAGACCCGCAGGAGCCCACGGCCTCCCCTGGCCCTCGCTCCTGCACAAGAGCCGTGGAACGCTCCACCAGACCCCCACGGCCCGGTGCTGGCCTTGCCCGTCCCCTCTGGGCGTCATGGACAGAGCTGAGGCTCTGCTCCGGACTCAGAGGCATGGATGCTTCCGCTCATCAGCAGAGCCAGGAACCAAGCTCTCGTGGGCCAGCGCCCAAGGCCTCCTCCTGGCGGAAAAGCTGCCACGAGGCCGGGGCAGCCTGCGCTGAGGGGGAGGGGGCCCAGCCGGGGGCCAGGTACACCCTCCCCTTCCCTCGGGAGACAGCCCTGGGCTCACACCACCGTGGGCCAGAAACGCCAGCAAAGACTGTGGTGGGGTGGGGAGCAGTCGGCACCCCAGGGCCCAGGGCTGTCCCAGGCTTACCGGGTTGGCCTCTCCTGCAGCCCCAGGGGTCCCCGAGTGGCGGGTCAGCGGACTCCCTGTGCCCACCGAGGGCCTGGCCCTCCTGCAGACCTAACCGCCCACCCCCCACACTTCCCCACAGCCAGGGCTGCCGGGAGCCGGGGTCTGTGGGAGGGTCTCCAGACCTGAGAGCTTTGAAAATAGAAACCAGCCCCTGCTCTCCACCCTCCCAAGCCCCGGGGCCTGACCTCTGCACGCCCTCTGCCTTCTCCAGGTCTCTCCTTCGGAGCTTTCACGCTGGCACTGCTCCGGACCCTCCGCCTGGCCCCTTCCGTCCCCTTCCTGCTCCCACCTCACGGAGACCCCACCAGGGATGCCCCCGCGGCGCCTCCCGCACCAATCCTGGGTGCTGCCCACTAGCAGGGCCGGGACCCAGGAGGGCTCAGGGCAGGTCTCTGAGGGGCGCATGACTCAACTCGGAGGCCGCAGGCTTGGGCTTCCCAAGACCCAGCCCCTGAACAGCGGCCCCGTGGCGCCCGGCTGGCGGGAAGCTCGGCGCGGGGCCTCCCAGATCCCCTCAGGAGGGGCGTCTCTTTCTCAGCCCTCTCCCCTCCCCAGCAGCTTCCTGCCCTGTGGTGGGCACAGCCCCCACCGCCCATGGCACTGTACCCCCCCACCCCCCCAGTCACAGTCTCAGGGGGCCGGGCACACTGGTTTCAGAGGGTCCCGGCCCCAGGTGGCAGAGCTTCCGAGGCTGGGCGCCCAGGACCCATGAATGGGTCGGGCCTCAGACACAGGCTCCATCCCTCGCTCCACTGTGGGCCCCTGGAGCTGAGGCCCAGGTGGGCAGCACCCAGGACTGCTCCCAGCCTGGGACTCTCCCTGCACCCCACCAGCAGACCAGAGATGGACCCCTGCCAGAAAGGCCAGGAGCGACCCTCCTCCAGCAGCTGTGGCCCATGGTCTGGAACCTAACTGGGCAGGTGGGGGGCTGTTATTCCAGAGTCTCCTGTCCCTGTGGTCCACCCCCCAGTAGCTCGCTGTTGCAAGGAGGCGGCATGGGGGACCCCAGCCCTGGCCTGCACCAGGCAGGAGAATGAAACAATAAGGCCCCAGTGGACCCCTGACAGGGGGACAGGGTCGGTGCAGGCTCACATAGCCTGAGCCTCTAGGGCCCAGCACCGGGGGCTTAGCAGGAGGCCTTGGTGGCCTGCCACTGCCGGCGGGGACCCTGAGGCCCCTTCCCACCCAGGTTACTACCGTGCACCCTGCCCAGCACCAGGCAGCCACCCCACATTCCTGGAGGGTTTAGGTAGGCCCAAGCCACGTCCCGGGCCAAGGGGTAGGAGACGCAGCCCCTCCATCCTCTGCGCACCCTGCTGACCGCTGACCACCAACCTGCACATCAGGGCCCGGCTCCCAGTGCTGTGTGTGCCCGGCCATCCAGGGACCCAGGGAGGCAGCACCAACTGCTCGTCCCTTTCTGGCCCCAACTAAGAGGAGAGCAAGCAGCTGGATCAGGGAGGGACGTTCTTCAGGAGGCAAAGTAGGTGCTGAGTTTCCTGCCACACCTCCCTCCCGCTCTGACACACGGCTGTCCACCTCACACCTGTCTGCTCGGGGCTTCGGGTCCTTCCTTGCCGCCCTCCTGCTGACGGCCGTCCAACCCTGGGTTGGCCCCCCGGACCCACCTCGGGGACTGGCTCCCTGGGACCCAAAGACCAGGTTCCCACAGTGGCCTGCAGGTCAGGGGAACCCCGGCTGACCCCAATCTTGGCCCTGGCGCATGTCTCTAGGAAGCCCAGCCACATTTCCAGGGGGGCCCAAGGACACTCCACCCGCGTCTCCCATCTGTCTCATGCCGGGGCCGCGGCGGGGCAGGCTGGCCGCTGGGCTGCGGGGTCACAGTGGGAACCCCTCAGCAAGGCTGCGGCACAACAACCGTGATGACCGGCTCGGCCGCGGCCTTCCAGGATGGCTGCGCACACTTGTCTCAGGTGCTGGGCGGGCAGTTCAATGTGGGCAGGTCCTAACAAGCCGACTTCAAAGAGGGCCCGGCCCCGCCTGGCCACTGCCTGGAGTGCTTCTGGCCCTTGGGAGTTTCTGGATGTTCCGCAGTGGGACTTCCGGAGAGCCCACGTGTACCCTCACCCTCCTCTGGGCCGGGTCTATGTGGGCCCTGGCATTCAGACGCGGCCCTGTCCTTGGAGAGTTCCCAGCTGCGCGGGGGGTGTGGGGTGGGGTGGGGTGGGATGTCCCGGCCGCATGGGGGAGGGGGGCAGAGAGGTAAACGTGGTAACCGGGGGAGGGGGTGGCCGGGTGGGCCAAGGCCTGAGCTGCTCCCTGTGACATCTGTCTGCCCGTGAGTCTTCCTCTCCAGCCCGTGGGCCTGTCTACTCCCGGGGCCCACGCTGAGCCAGGGCCTGGTAGCCAGAGCGCCCGGCAGAGGTCTGGGGGGCAGCAGCTTTCTGAAAGGTGTCCACCTCCGCTCCAGAGGCAGGAGCTGGCGTAGGGTGGGAAAGGCCCAGGCCCCCTGGCCAGAGCCCCGAGTGGAGTGTGGGGCCAAGGCAAGGCTCCACCCTGGCGTTCTGGGCCCCGAGGTCGGCCTCTTACCTTTCCCTGCTTTGCTGGGAACAGCCAGCCGTGAGGGCTAGGGGCTCGACCGGCTCTTCCTGCAGCTCAGGGCAGCGGGCGGGGCCCCAGGGGCCGCTGGGGTATGAAGACACATGGCTGGCTGAGGCTACAGAGCAGGGCCGCTGGATTACAACATCGCTTCAGCCACAGCCGAAGGAGATCCGCAAAACGGAGCTGCGGGATCCGTCGGTGCAGGCCCGTGGGCAGGGAGGCCCCGCCTGGGCCTGGGGGGCGGCCTCGATGGGGCCCCACGGGGAGGCTCCTGGGCAGCACCCCATGTACCTTTCCCAAGGATGCCAGCAGTGAGCACTGGCTTCACAAGGAGGGAACTCAAGCCTAGAGACCAGACGTGCAGCGGACAGAGGCTGCTCCTGTGGGGGAAGGCGGCTCCCGTCTGCTTCCTGATCTCTGCCAGCCCTTGAAGACCCCCGGAAGCCCCCCGCCCCGGGGGAGCTCACACCACCGCACACACACCTCCCTCGGCCGGCGGGGCTGTGTCATAGCAGCCAGGCCGACCCTGGGGCGGGGACCTCACTCCCTCTGCAGGCTCCAGCAGGCAAGCACCCACACCCCACCCAGTGGCCTGGAACAGGCCTGCCTGGCAGCGGGCCATCCCCACCCTGGGCTCAGCAAGCGCGCAATAAACATCTGATTCACAAGGAAACAGAGGGCACTTCTCGGAATCTGAGTGTGGCTGCAGGCGACAGGGGTGTGGAGACCACAAGGGTGCCCTGCCAACTCCACGGGCCTCACTGACCTCCCCAGGACACTGCCCCCCGCAACGAAGCAAGCGCGCCGTTCCAGGAGACCAGCAGGCAAAGAGTGTTGGAACCCAGCAGGCCCAGCCCCCGCGGGCCAAGGGTCAGTCCGCACAGGGCGCTGGACCGGGGCTGAAGGAAACACCAGTCCCAGCGGCAGGCTCCAGCACTGGCTGGCCGTTCAGGTGACCTCAGGGCTGGAACCTCAGAATCTCTGGTTCCTGGGGAGGAGGAGGGGGACCTTTGTCACCTCGAGCACAGTGATGCCCTCCCCAAGGAGAGCCAGCCAGGGCTGGCCTTGCGCTTGTACTGCTCCGAGTGTTCAGAGGCTGCTCCCGGAGCCTGGCCCCCACACTGGCCGTCAGTGTGACCCAAAGCCAGGGGCTTCCTGAGGCTCAGGAAGGATGGTTCCTGAAGGAGGCTCAGGTCTCCTGGCCTGGGGCTGAGAGGCAACTCCAGCCGTCCCTCTGGCATCCTGTCTGTGCTCCCAAGCACAGCCTCGCAGGGATGAGGAGGAGGGGGCTGGGCAGCAAAGCCGGGCCTGCCCACCCATGGCTCCACAGGGCCCTGAATGTTTCCCCACCACCTCTGGGATGCAGGGGACCCACAGCCCGGGAATACCCAGGCAGGGCCACTGGAGAAACCCAGAGGCCTCCTGGACAGAGGCCACCAGCCCTGGGGAGGACTTCGGCATCCTGAGAGCCCCTCCCCCTGCCTCGCAGGCCCCTGTCCTTTCACGCAGTGCCCGCACTGCCCACTCATGTTCTTACCAGATGCACCCCAGGCCACTCTGGTCAAACTGGTCTGCCACCCCCCCCACTGCTGGCCTTCGGTGCAGTCTGTCCTTGCTTCCATGGCCATCACCACGGCTCAGAGAGCAGCCCTCCTCCTGACTGCGAACTCTGCTTCGCCAGGCCACCCGCAGCCCCTCCCCCTACCAGGCTACCCAGGCAGACCCCACGACCTGGGCTTACTTAAGGACCACACACGCCTGTGCCTGGGACTCACTTAGGTCCCCGAGCCTTGACATCTCACCACAGAGTTTTAAGGACAGAAGCCACGAGGACCCAAGTGGCTCCCAACCCTGGCCACTCCTGCCAGACTCAGGCCTTTGCCAGGAGACCCTAGAGGGTGGACACTAGGAGCCCGCCCTTTGCCACAGGCCTCTCCGTGCCTGGCCTCACCCCTACTCCCCAGCAGAGGTGGCCGAGGGGGTTACTAGCCCCTTGGATACTCATCACCCCTCCATGAGGAAGAGGCTCACTACCACAGGTTACAGATGAGAAAACCTAGGCTCGGCAGCGCGAGACGTCCTGGCCAAGATCATACAGCTGGTAAATGGGGCTGGCTAAGTTCAAACTCGGGCCCCAGCCCCTCTGTGACCAAGCTGGGCCACGGTGTCTCTCGGTTCCTTCAGGCCCCCTTCTGTAGGGCTGCACGCGTGCCCACAACCGTGTCAGCAGACAGATGGCATGGGCTAACTCAGCACCTCGCGGCCCTCTGTCCCTGTGAACCAGAAGGGCCAAAGCAGGTTCGCATCCCCACTCGCCTTCGGTCTGTCCCAGGCCAGCCTCCTTGGTGGGCTCTTCCCTGAGTCTGCAGGCCTGAGGGACCCCCTGACCCGGCCAGGACCCCATCATCACTCCTCTTCCCAGACAGCTACCAGGCACTGGCCTGGACCATCTCTGCAGCCTTCTTCCTGCTCCCTCTGCCCAGGGAGTGCTCCAGTATGGGGCCCAGAGCCAAGTTTCAGGGCAGTGGGGGTAGGGAAGGGGACTTCGGCAGTCTTTACTGCCTGGAGCCACCATCCTAGCCCCCTGGCCCACCCGGAGTGGAGCCCCGGCTCCCAGGAGCCCCCTGCGTGGGTGTCCTGGGTAAAGAACACAGTGGCAGGGGCTGCCAGGAGATGGAGCCCAGCCCCCTCCTCTGCTTTTGGAGAGCCCGGCCCAGAGAGGACGGGGGCTGATCCAGGGCCACACAGGGTCGGTGCTGAGCTGGACATGAACCCGGAATCCTGCTCCCACTCCAGGATTTGCCATGTCCCCTTGGACCTCTGACCATTGAGAAAAATTCCTACCCATTTCATCATTATTGCCATCACCGCAAGGAACATCCCTGGAGCCCCCTTTGTGACGGGGACTGGCTACATGCCTCCTAAGCAAGGTCACGTGTGTGTCACACCCTCGGGCACCGGAACCATCCCAGAGAGCCCAGGGCCAGGGCCAGGGCCACTTCCGAGGGACATTTTACTCAGTGTGGCCATCCGGCCGCAGGCACAGACATCACCAGCCTGGGCAGAGGGTCGAATGAAGGCACAGAGAGGAGGTGAGGCACTCATGGTCACAGAGGGTGGCAGGGAGGGCAGGCTCCAGGCTGACACATGGCAGCAGGACTCTGTCCCTCGGCACCCTCAGAGGAAACACACTGTAAGGACCACTCATCAGGGGAAGCAAGGCCCAAGGCAGCAGGAAAGAGCTGGGCTGCTGGGAGGGCCCCGGCCCACATGCCAGAGGCTGTCCTCAGCCCCGAGCTCTCCCATCCACTCTGCCCTCCCCTCTGACTCTCTGACGCTCACTGTTCCCCCAAATAACTCTCGTAGACTCCCCCAGGGCCACGGGGCTATCAGTCACTCACACTTCAGTGTGAATCAGCTCCTACAGGCAGCCAGCCGGCTTCCCACCTTTGCCGAGCGGGCTCCGGGAAGGAAAGTTTGGATTACCAGGAGGAAGTGGGGGAAACTCCCTCTGAGCCCTCAGAGGCCCCGGCCTTGGGTGCACGGAGGTGGGGAGCTGTGCAGCCCGCGAGCCCCAGGGGCCGCGGGGAAGCAGAGGTGGAGGGTGGGGGCCGAAGGACGAGAGGGACGCGGGACAGACCCGACGCAACCGCCCTCCACCCCTACGCCAGCGGGGTACACCGAGCGCGCCCCCGAAACCCGCACGCTTCCTCGGCAGCGGCGCCGAGGACCCTGTCCCGGGGACCCCGGCCAGTCCACCGCGCCCCGCCCGCGCCTTACCCGCGGGGCTCTGTTCCCGGCCCCCGAGCCCTCCGTCCCGGCGGCGACTCCCGGCTCCGCCGCCAGGCGCTCCGGCCCGCGGCGCCCCAGCCAAGCTGCACTGGCCCGCCCGGGTCCGCCCCGTCGGCCTGGCCCCGCCCCGTCGGCCTGGCCCCGCCCCGCCGGCCTCCCCCCGCCTCCCCAGGCTCTGGGCCACGCCCCCATCTGCTGGCTCCGCCGCTGGGGGTCGAGGCGGGGCGGGGCTCGGGACCTGGGGGGCGGCGAGTAGCCCCATTCTTTCCCCGCCCTCGCTCCCGAGGAGCAGAAGGCCGGCGGCCGCTTCGGGCGTGGGCACACCGTCGGTGCACAGCACACAGTAGGTGCTCAGTAAATGCAGGCGAGTGAACAGCGTTTCTGTCCCTGGGCCGGACCGTCCCGTGACACCTGTGACCTTACTGGAGGTGGCGCTTCCTCCCCCACCCACCGCCCCGAGATCTTGATCCCTTAGGAAGGAGGAGGTGCTGTATGTCCCTGACCCCACCCCTGACTCATGGGTCTGATTCTAATCTCGAGGTGCGAGACAGGGGCACGGAATGAACCCTTCCTGGCAGAGGAGGGCTTGCTGGGAACCAAAACCCTGGAATCTCCCCCTGCAGCGGCTTCCAAAATGAGAGGCAGCCCTTTGAGCAGGTCTGGAGTCCCAGGGCCGCGGGGTCTGGCTGCAACATTGTGAGGCCCAGAAACAGGGTCCCTTCACTTTGCCTCCAAGCTCCCAACCAACAAGGCCCCTCCCCATACCCGAGGAAGGAAGGGGGTACTACAGTCCAGTTTTAGACCCAGATAACCCAGTTTAAGGGGCAGGGGCTTAGCGGAGGAAGGGGCCTTGGCAGGTGTCATGGGGAAGGGCCATTCAGAGAGGAAATAGCTTCCCCCCCCCCCCCCCCCGCCCCCACCCAGGGAACCATAAGGGCCAAGTAGGAAAGGTGAGCTGTGGAGAGAGAGTGGAGATGCTCTAGGGAGAGGGAGCAAGGCCGGCAAGCTTGTGGGTGAGGGGAGGCTGCTGGGGAAGGGGCCCACGGCTTAGGGCGCGAGGAGCAGGAGGCAACGCTCATCTCTGTGAGGAGTGGGGACTGGATCCTGGCCCCAGAGCCTAGGAAGCTGTGAGCAGAGCAAGGACAGGATCTGGCTGGGGGGAGGGCCTGGTGGGAATGATGTGGGAGCAGAAGGCTGGCTGAGGACAAGGCAGAAGCTGATGCCCTGCAGCACCCCCCAGACCCCCCACTCCTGGGTGGGACCTGTGTGACAGTCTTCCAGGGATCTCCCAACTATCTTGATGTTAATTCCTTGCTGGAGGGGAAAACAGCCTTAACCTGAGGAGGGCAAAGCCTCCTGTATCTTGTAAGTGTCTTATAGGTCGGTCCGCTCTAGCAAACCAAAGTTCTTTAGAAACCTCCCTTCTCCTACTTCCCCCATCTCCTTCACCACTCCTCAAGACGCCAGGCCAGCAGCTCCTTCTGCCCGAGGGTCCTGTCCCCGGGCTTTAATGAAACCGCCACTCACCCCACCGGACCTCACCTATGTTCCAAATCCACATCAGGGAGAGCAGAAGGCCAGCCCCGCAGAGGCTGGGCCTCACTCAGGTGGGAGGCTAAGGTCTGCGTCTCTGTGTCGGCCTGGGCACGAGGGGCCAGAGGCCAGCAGGGGGAGACGGCTGGACTGGCTTCTCTGAATGAGGCCGGGCCTGGGTTTAGGTCATGCGGAGGCCGAGGTCCCCGAGGGCCTTATGGAGGCATAGCCAGGCAAAGGGCCTTATGGAGGCATAACTCAGGCCCATTGCTGGCCTCCTGTCCCAGACAGAGCTGCCTGGCGACGGGTCCCGGACCCCAGGAAGAGGCCACTTGACTGCAACAGCTCACATGCCCACAGGCGAGACACACTAGGGGTCAGCAAGGTTACCCAGGAGGGCGCGGGGGGGGGGGGGGGAGGCCAAAAACCAAGTGGCCAGGCCCTGAACCCAGGCATGGAGGAGAGGCTCGTGTCCACCAGGAGGAGACCGGGACGAAGACAGAACCACTGGAGAGGAAGGGGCCAGGTTAGGGAAGGGGTGGCCAGAGAGAGGTAAGTCCATGGGAAGCTGTCAGCCAGCAGGGCCTCAGTTTCTCTATCTGTGAAATGAGGGTGGGGGCGTCTGCTGGAGAGTTGGCAAAAGTTCGGGGGAGGATAGGAGCACGGAGCCTGGCAGCCCAGCCCCTCAGCCCCTAGGGCTTCCAGACTCTCCCTGCCGGCCCAGTGCCTCCCCTCACCCCGGCCCCCCATCTGGGGCTCCCCCCGCTGCTGGCTCTGGCTCTCAGGGCTGCTCCCGGACCCCAGAGATCGGGCCTTCTGCCCCTCCCGGCCCCCAGAAGTGCTGAGGAAGGGGCTGGGTCAGCCCCATCAGGGCTCCCTGAGGAGGAGGCGCGGGCCCGGCCAGGCTGGCGCTCCTCACTGGGGGTCACCGCCTCCTGGCCGGACGGGTGTGCTTTCCGATGGTTCCGCAGACCGAGGGCCAGCCCTCCGCTGGGCCCGGGCACCTGCAAGGTGCCACAGGGAAGGCCCCGCTCTTGCAGCAAGCGGGGAGAAGCAGACACCTCGAGTCCTCCGCCTGGAGTGGGTGGCTGGAGGGGGGACAGACCGGGCGGAGCATGACAACGGGGCCGGTCTGTCAGGGGCGGGCTTCAGAGGCCACATTCCCGGGTGACAGATGGCAGAGAGGCCCCATCAACAGGGTCACCGCCGACGGTCTGGACAGACCGCGTGCCCCAGAGAGAGCGCCTGCGGGTGCAAATCAGCCTGTGTGTGCCGAGCATCTTGGCCAAACGGGGAACAGTGTGCAGCCTCCAGTGTGGAGAGAGTTGAAAACTCACACCAGTGTGACCCCCAGTCCCGGGGGTGGGGCAGGGGATCCTGGCTGGGCCCCCTGCCAAGCCAGGGAACACGGGTGGCCTGAGGCCAGAGGAGCGGGGTGCCCAGGGGCCCCCCACAGGAGCCGGCGGGCGGCACAGGTGAGAAGCAGGCTCTCCTCTGCTGGGGGTGATGTGCAGGCTCTGCTGGTGAGCAGAGATGGGTGAGGAGCTGCGGTCGGCCACAGGGGACCCGTGGGGCCGGGCTCCCCAGAGCAGGGCCGTGTGAAAGGCACACAAGGGACACCGGAGCCATACTCACGGGAGTGTGGCCAGTCCCTCTGCCGCTCCCATCGAGACGGTCCCCCCGGCTGTTGATTTGGTGGCTGTGCCAGGGCCCCGCCCTCTAGAGGCCACTGCAGTCTGCAGCCTGGGGTGGGGGTAGGGGTGGGGGTGGGGGTGGGGCAGGACCTTGATAAGATTGAGAGGGGGTGGTGGGTGAGGTCTGCTGCTGGCCCAGGGGCCATGCCTGCCCCCAGAGCCTTGCAGCTGCTTGAGCCCTGACCACACCCAAAGTCGCATCCCCAGTGCTGGGCTCTGTGCTGACCTCCAGGCTTAGCTCGGACATGCCAGGCTCCCGGTCCATGGCCCACTCACCCTCTCTGCCTGGGTGTCTCTAAGCATCTCAGGGTTAACACACCCGAAAGCAAGCCCTCTGCCCTCCACATCTCCGGCTTTGTTCTTCTTGCCTCTTGTCCTCTAGCTCTATGCTTAGCTGTCTGCCTAGAATCCCACCCCCTGTCGGACCCCCACCATACCACCCTCTCTCGTCTCCTGTCCTTGCCTCGCAGTATCCAGGGTCACCCCAGAGCGATTCAGTCACCACGTCAGTTAAATCAGGTTACTCCTCCACTCTGGAACCTCCCAGAGCAAATGCCTGAGTTCTCACCATGGGCCCTGCCACTACAACCTTTCTGTTCTCTCTCTCTGAGAGAGAGTGCCCACCAGTGCCCTCCAGTGCCCACCCCCACCCAGGGGCCACACTGGTCTTCCTGCTGCTGGGGAGGGAGGCCGGGGTGGGGAAGGTGGAGCCTCCAACACACCAGACACATTCCCACCCCAGGGCCTTTGCACTGGCTGTTCACTCCTAGATTCTTCCCCCAGATTTCTGTATGGCTCACCTCCTTACTTCCCTTGGTCTCTGTCTTATTCCCACTTTCTTAGACAATTCTCTCTCCATTTCTCTTTTTAGAACTGCCCACCATCCTCGTACTCCCTCCTTTCCTGTCTTCCTCTGAATGCTTCTGTGTAAATATATATCTTTTTCTTCCCCTTCCCCTAATTTGCATTGATTGTGGTTGGCCCCCTCTGGAGTGTCATCTTACAAGGTCGTGATCATGGTCGTTTGACTCACCGCTGCTTCTCCAGGGCCTCCCTGACAAGGAGCACATGCTCAAGAAGTGGTTGATGTATGAACAAAGGCCTCAAGAGGCAGCAGGAAGGGCAGGTAGAGGCAGCACTGCCCCCCGGGGTGCCCGTGTCCAGAGGATCCCCGAAGCATCCGCCTCCTCCCCCAGCCCTATGGTCCTACCAAGTACAGCCTCACCAGGCTGGCTGTGGGGGCCAAAGAAGGGGGCTCGGGTCACCTTGGCAGGCTTGCTCCTGGGCTGGGCCAAGGCCACTGGCTGCAGCGCGGTACCCTGTGGCAGCTTGCCTCCCGGTTGGGAACAGTGGGCAACAAGTGCCCACCCCATTCCCCTAGCCCCTGTCGGGCGGAGGCATTTGGAGCCTCCCAGGGCAGAGCCCCTGGCCAGGCAGCCCAGCAGGCGGGGGAGAGGGGGTGATGCCGGGAGGGGGCACCGGCTGCCGGGCTCTGGAGGTGCCCCTTCTGGGGGACTCATGCCCAGGGTTGCATGGGGGGGACAGGCCAGGCAGGAGCTGGTTGCCTCTGGCTGCAGGTCATTTCTGAACCTCAGGCCTGGCTCCCGTGCTCCTCACACTGCCTTGCCCTGAGTGGGAGGTGGGGGTGTTTCTTTCCTTTGCTGGAAGCAGGGGTTGTGTGGAGACCTTGAGGGCAGAAGGACAGGGGAGTTGCGGGGCTGTGAACCCTCCCTGCCCGTCCACCTCCCCCTGCCCCGGGTGGGCTGCCCCCGGCCGGCCAGCCCCCCCAGCAGCCTCCCCCAAGCCCAGGCCGGCTGCTGTCTCTGCCCTCCGAGGGGTTTGTTTGGGTGAATTTTCCACATAGAATAATAGTGTGAAACTGGCCCCACTAGGAAGTTCTATTTTAAGACACCAACCCCATGGTAGAGGACGTAGGGCCCACGCACACACACTCCTGTTTCTATTTTTAGATCCAACCACGCCTGCTCTCAGCCCCCGGAGCCCAATTTGGAACTTGAAAGGGGCCCATTCTATTCTGGGTCCCACTTCCGGGGCCTTCAAGGTGTGGGGGAGATGAGTGTTTGTACACACGGAGCCTTCTCCATCCTCCTCTTCAGCCCCCGCCCCCCAGCTGCTATACCCTGGGGCCCACGTGACCTCCAGGAAGGCCGGGGTCTGGAAGGGGAAGCCCACGGGGCTTGGGAAGGGGAAGCTGTGGCCCTCTGGACGGGAAGGCCTCCTGGACCCCCAGGGGGCCCACCTACCAGCCTGCCCGGGGTCGGGGGATAGCCAGCCCTCTTACCAGCAGTGGACCCCGGGGTGAGGTGGGACCCTGAAGCCTTCCTCCACCAGCCGTGGGAGGAATGAGGGTGAGCCCAGGAGGGCCTCAGCAGGGGTGAATGGAAGTTGCTCCCCCAGGCCCCCAGAACTTCCTGCCCAGCTGGGCCCCTCCCAGGCTCTGGGAGAGTCTCGCCGGCCTGCAGCCGCCCGCCCGGGGCCCACTCCTTTCCCCCTTCCACTTCCCCATCCTCGAGAGTGGGCTTTGGCTTCGATCCCCACTCTCGTGCCCCCTCCCCCATACATGGGCTGGCAGGTCCCAGATGCCGGCCTGGGTGCACCATCCCTCCCAACGTGCCGGCCCGGCCAGTCCATCCGACTGACCTCTCGGTGCCCTCCTGTGTTCCCATCCCCACCCAGGCTGAGCGGGAGCCCCTGGGCTCCAGGGTCCCCAGCCAGTGCCCGCCACTGCTTCTGAGTCCCCTGCCCAACCTGCCTTTCTTCCCAGCCTTGGACAGCGGTGGGCCTGGGAAAGGATGGACATGGTCTGCCCACAGTAGACGTCAGAGCAGTGCCCAGCCCAGAACTGGCTGTGAGTGGGCCGTGAGTCCGGGGACTCCAGGAGCTGAGAGGCGTCCATCTCACAGGGAGGGCCGGGAAGTCGTGGGACGCAGGGGCGCGAGGAGGGGGCTCCCTGAGGCGTGGCTGAACCAGGCCCAGGCAGGGGCCACCGTGGCCGGCCCTGAGCACCAGCTCACATCCCTTACCCCAACCCAGCCTGCAGCCGCCAGGGCGTGGCAGGGGGCCCCGGGTTCAGATGGGAAAACCAACGCTCTGAGAAGTGGGGCTTCTCAACAACCAGGATGGAGATACAAGGTTGCTGCTTATTTCCTTGACTCATATTGCAAGAAATTAAGGGCAAAGTCATGTATGTTTATCTCGACTCCTTCACAGATAGCGTTGGAAAGCCTGGCTAGCCGTTGGAGACAGAAGGGGATCCGACCTCCCATCTTTGGACAAAATAAGTTTCACCCAGATCAAAGACTTAAAATATGGAAGGAAGGGAGGGAGGGAGGGAGGGAGGGAGGGAGGGAGGAGGGAGGGAGGAAGGAAGGAAGGAAGGAAGGAAGGAAGGAAGGAAGGAAGGAAGGAAGGAAGAAAGAAGGAAAGAAGGAAGGAAGAAAGGAAAGAAGAAGGAAAGAAAGGAAGAAAGAAGGCAGGAAAGAGAGAGAGAGAGAAGAAAGACAGACAGACAGACAAACACATGCAAAGAGAACGTAGGTGACAGTCTGGAGGAGACGGCTCTGGATGGAGGGCTCTCCAGACACAAGAGAAAGGCGAGATGACCAGCTTTTAGGACAAAGGGAAGAACCAGCACATATGGCAACATAAAAGTGGCCCCAAAAAGTGAATGTCAGAAATGCCATAAATAAAATTGGAAGGAAAACCACAAGCTGGGAAGGAAGATGTGCAAGGTGTGTGCGTCAGCGACGGGTGAATATAAAAAGCATTTTGCGTGTTATTTACACGTTTCCACCTTTACACCATTGTGTGTTCCACCAACACACGATGGGAACTGTGTGTTACCACTAACACAACTTTAAACTCGTTCTACCTCACCAGTACTGAGTGAACACCAACAGGAACACTGAGGTGGCATTTTCTTACTGACTGAGATCAAACCCTTCCTTGGCACCCCAATATCTAAGAGCATTTTGTGGCTACCCGTTCATGTGTTTACTGACTATAAGGAGAACCCATATTCACTCTTTCTAGGGCTGCGCGAAGATAAGCTGATCTCGAGGCCCATGTTCACATCCTGGCGGGTCACCAGCACGATGAAACTGGCCACGCAGCTCATTTGAGCGTGTGTTTTAAATTTAGTTTGGACCCGTCACGGGAGCTAGAGGTGCATGTAATTTAGAGAGTGACGTAGTTTTCACACACCTCCTACAAAACACAGCCGCCCCCCACCCCTCATTTTCCATGGCAACTTTTAGCTCATTCTTTGGGTTTCATTTCCTTATTCCCAAGTAACACGCCGTGGTCACCACTTCCTGACTCTGATAATCATGACTCTATCATTTTGTCCGGGTCGACAGTCGGCTCCTTGGCACATAAACACTGTCCCCGTCTGAGCCCCGTGATGTGTCCCAATCACCTTCTCTTGCTCCACTTCTTGCTTCCCTGAACCTCATGTCACCATTTCTCATGTGGCCGAATTTCTCACAACTAACTCAACTCTAAATTCTGCCAAATGTCTGCATCTCTCCCAAGACGTCCTGGTCTATCACGGCTTCTCTCCACTCAAAAGAGACCCCGTTTTCTCAGCTGGGGCCGTGCTTTCCCCCCAGGAGTGGCCTGCCCCAGCACCCCAACATTCCCTCCGTCTTCTCTGCTGAGGACCCACTGCTTCCTCCATCCCCTGACTTCCTCTGCTCGGTGGCTCACACTTGCAAGTAGCCTCCCGAGAAAGGGGGCTGGGACAGAAACTTTTGAGGCCTTAGTTTTCCAAAATGTGAAAATTAGTGAAGGGAAAGCTCACTGCGGTGCAAGGGGAGACTGGCAGGGAAGCTGGGGCATTCAAGGTCAATTCTAGGAGGAATTGTCAATTACAGATTTTGAACAGAAATGTCCTCGACGGCCCGGAATCTGTGATGACAGTCCCCAACAGGGAAAGACGGACACCACAGTCTCCTACACATTGGCTGTCTCGAAACTCAGTCAGGGAGAAACCCTCATCCCCTGATGGGCTTTTGTTGGAAACAGCCCCTCCCAACGTCCTCCTCCTCCTCTGGAAAGTAAGGTTTCCCTCCTTTGTTGGACTTGCGTATGGTTTTGCCATAGCTCGCGTGCCCCAAATAAACCCCATTTTTGCTGGTAAGAGAACTTTGATTTTTAGGGTTAACAGAAAATATCTTTCTTCTACCCTCTCTTTTGATTAGTAGTTTTGTCTTAATTTCTGGCTTAGGAAGCATTTAACTTTGGAATGTTGACTTTCATCCGTGTCTTCCAGTGGCAAACTTTGTTGTTGAGAAGTCTGCTGCCTTTCTGAACGCTGCTGTTCGTACAGTATCTACTATTTCCGTCTGGATGCTTGGAAGATCTTCTTCTTGTCTCCGGTGTCCCAAATTCCCCTCCGATGTGTCTTCTGTGTTCATCCACACTCGTGCTTGGATTGGAGCGTTAGTAGATCCTTTCAATCTGGAAATTCAGGTTTAATTTTTTTTTTAAAGATTTTACTTATTAATTTGAGAGAGCGAGCACCAGTAAGGGGAAGGGCAGGGGCAGAGGGGGAAGCAGACTCCCCGCTGAGCAGGGAGCCCACCTCGGGGCTTGATCCCAGGACCCCGGGATCATGACCTGAGCCAGAAGGCAGCCGCTTCACCTCCTAGACTGGTTCTCTCACACTCTCCTCCTATCTTCACCTGCTTGCTCTACGTTCTGCAAGATTCCCGAGCTCCCGGCTCCTCCGCTGAGTCTTCAATCACCGTGGCAATATTCTTCCGAATTTCCAAGAGCTCTTTGTAGCAAATGTTCCTTCTTGATAGCACCCTGTTCTTGTTTCATGACTATGCTTGATTCTTCCTAAGGACATTGATGATGGTTTTTCTAAGTCATCTTCCAGCACAGTCCCTGTGTCCCCCCCAGGGACGCTCTTCTGTTTCGTCCTGATCTTCCAGGTCACGGGTGTCCCTCAGACATCTGGTCCTCCTGGCTGGCTGTTCACGGGGACTCGGGAGGCAGGCTTGATGACTGTTAGTTTTGCCATGTGGTCAGCTGGCAGGAAGGGGCCCTCAATATCTCCTGGCTGATCAGTGGCACTCGGCCAGATCCCACCACCGTCCCACCTGAAGCGAAGACCCAGTTCCCAGTGCTCTGGGCACAGGGGGTGGGGGTGGGGGCAGGTCTGGGCTTGCAGCAGCGTGCAGCTGTGTCTGCACCCTCTCCCCTCTCCTGCGCGATGGCCCAGTCCAGGGAGCCCGTGTTCAGTCCACTCCAGCCGAGAAGCCAGCAGCACACGGCCTACAGGCCCCCGTGGGTGGGCACTACAGACACGTCAGGTTCTCTGTCCTTTCCCAGCCAGCCCTGCTTACTTTAGCTCCACCCCACCCACACTTCTAGAAGCCCCTGGACCATGAATTCCCCGAGCCTTTTAGAGGGAAGTGGGAGGCCCTGGGGTCAGGGGACATGGGGAACCCTGCCTCTCTCCTGGGGCTACCAAGGCCAGAGTTAGTCCCTTCCTCTGAAACCCAACTTCCCCATCGTTGGGGGAGGACTGCGTTTTCCTGGGGCCCCCTCACCTGAAGGAACGTTACACCAAAGCGGGAGCTTTCCCAGGCTCCGGCAAAAACACCCGAGGAGCCCAGCTGGGTGCTGGGGACCCAACTTGCGACCCTAAGAACCTCACTCTTTGGGTCTGTCTGTACTCGGCAGTCTGTTTTCGAGTCTCTGTTAAACATAACCCCAGGGGCGCCTGGGTGGCTCAGTGGGTGAAGCGCCTGTCTCTTGACCTCAGCTCTGGTCTCCATCTCAGGGTCGTGAGTTCGAGCCCTGCGTTGGGCTCTGTGCTGGACGCAGAGCCTACTTAATAAAAAACAAAACAAAAATAAAAAAGCAACATCAAACCCCAATCAGCATTAGGCTTTCACGTTGACTGTGAGACTCACAGATCACACGTTCGCTGTCACCTGACCCCTGTGTGGCCAGGTAACAGCGCGGTTATCAGCTGACGCCTCCCACACCAGCCAGTACCCTCGCCGATTGCCAAGAAGGCTCTGTCTGGGCATGAAATATAGACAGTCCCTTGTGTGTGTGAGGCAGGTGAAGTGGGGGCACGGAGGGTGGCTTGGGGAGGAGGGAAACGTGACCACGGGCAAGGGAGGAGCCCAGACCCGAGACCCTGGCTGGGGGCTCCTCGGTGCCACCTTCACAGGGAGGTCACGGTCAGCTCATGGGCACGTGACCCCCCTCCAGAGGGGGCGGCCTCTCTGGGACCAGGGGCCGCAGCCCATGCTGGCCCCACTCTGGGCCCCACACAAATGTGTTTAATAAGTAAGATTACACTATGCGTGCCTTCTCTCCATGGAACAGATGCAAACGCTGGGACCAGAGAGAGGAGATATTTGGGTCTGTTTTTTTGGTAAAGATTTTATTTATTTATTTATTTGAGACACAGAGAGAGCCCGAGCGGGGAGGAAGGTCAAAGGCAGAGGGAGAAGCAGACTCCTTGCTGAGCAGAGAGCCCGATGCGGGGCTCAAGCTCGTCCTGGCATCACGACCTGAGCCCAAGGCTGCCGCTTAACCGACTGAGCCCCCAGGCGCCCCGAGAGGAGATATTTGTCAAGGGTCAGCCTCCCCGGGGCTGTGCTAGCTTCCTGTCCTGCCGGTCCGCGCCCCCTGCCCGCCTGCCCCCGGAGCCAAAGGTGCCTCTAAGCGCCCCCACCGGGGGTCTCGTTCCTTCCCGACTTGGGACCCTGGACGGGAGAGCCCTGCCTTACTGCCCCCCTAGAAGGCTCCTGCTGACCAGGTCGGGAAGAGGACACTGAGGGTCCCAAGAGTTGGCTTCTTGGCCAAAAACAGGGCTATCTAGGCCCCTCTGCTTCCAGAGCACTCAGAACCTTCTTGAAATCTCTCTTTGGGGTCAAAGGGTCTGGGAAGATGTCCCGGCACTCGACGTGCCCAGGAAATGAAGCCACACGGAGAGAAACGATGCTTCCAGAAGGGCTCTCGGGAATGTCACATAGGCGGCCGGCAGGGAGGGGCCCGCAGGACGGGACTCGAAGGCTGGCTGGGGGGAGGGCAGCCCGAGGGGGCAGCCCCAGGGTCCCCCAGCCAGGCTCGCCTGTCACTCTGGCTGGGCAAGACGGAAGTGGAGGCCCCCACCCCCCGCCCTGCAAGGCCACCGGAGCGGGTCTGAGCTCCAGAGACTGGCAAACGGTATGGTCGTCCCCATCTTCTCCTGGCTCCCCACCCCAGCAACCCCTTGAGACCGGGTGGGATGGGGGGGTCCCAGCTCAGCCTCAGCAAATGACTGAGTCACTTCCACAGGCCACGTGTATTCACTGAGCCCCAGAACGTTCACTCTTTGCACAAAGCTCGGTTGGCAGACGCCTCCCATGTGAAGCCAGGCGCCGAGGGGGACGGTGAGCAGGCTGGCGGGCTCCTTTCCCCTCTGCACCCCAGGTGAGGACAGTGCCACCCACGGCGACGGTCCCTCACAGCCCACCCTGCTCTGCGGGCGTTTCCTAGGGCTGCCGTGATGGTGGCGTGACACCCCGTGGTCTCAGACGTGCAGTACCTGACCGTTCCAGAGATCAGAGGCCTGACGTGGCCTCGCGGGGCGAAGAGCAAAGTGTCCCCGGGGCTGCATCCCCTCCGTCCCCAGACGCCACGCGGCTGCGTTCCTGGGGCGCATCCCTCCACCCGCTCAGAACCACAACGGCAGGCAGGGCCTCTGGGCCTCTCCAGAGCTGCTCCCTCTGCCGGGAAGGCTCTTCCCTCAGAAACATGCGCTTCTCCCTCCTTCGCCCCCTGCAAGTCTTACTTAATGCTGCCACCTGCCCCCGTCCTGGCGCGGCCGCCCGGCGAGGCCGGCTAGCAAAGGAGCAAGGTCTCCAAAACCAGGTCGTGAGCAAAACCACAGCACTGGCTGATCAGGCCCCGGGGCGTCAGCCTTCCCACTCCGCCTCCTCCCCTCGGTCTAGCCACAGCCTCGCAGCGTCCTGGAAAGGCTAGGTCCGGGTTCACAGTTCCTTGCATGAACGGTCAACACAGAGGGAATGTTGGCCTGGGGCCCCCGTTTTGAGACCCTCAGCCTCCCCCATTTGCACCCCATCAAGGGGTCCACGCAGCTCACTACCACGCTCTGTGGA